>BPLR01000866.1:0-135293 GCA_021605095.1 Caerostris extrusa | reverse complement strand
ATACGGTGTAAAAATATTGTGTTTAATTAATTTATTTAATATTATTGTGTTAATTTATGTTATACTTAATTAATTTAATATGGTGTAAGCAAAAAATTTCAAAATATTTTTCAATTATTTAAAGTTGTTAACATTTTTCGTTAATTAAGTTTACTAGTATTACTCCATTGCGGTAATATCAGTAAATTTAATTAACCACTATTAATTACTGACATAATTGAATTATTGAAGTTAAAATTACAATATTGTGTTAATTTAATGACATTGTATAGTGAAATTAAAACCCCATTAGAATACGCACAAATTTTCTTTTATAATTTTTCCTCAAACAAGTAGTCAAATTTCCTTTTGTAAAATAAATCAACTGTGGGGGTTAATAAAAACATTGTTTTGAAAGCTTAGTTTAGAAAATAAATTTTTACTGGAGAAAATATTGATAAAATAATAAAAAAAAAAAAATTATGAAAATGTAAGATGGTAAAATCTCTGTAATACTAAAAATTCTGGTTTGAAATAATGAATAACAAGGATTTTGAATTACAAACTATTTGTTGTTGTTGTTGTTATGGCCACATGATATCTAGATTTGAACTATGTTATTTAAAAAAATGTAGAACATTTTTTTTATTTTTCCTTGACTGAGAAGTTTATAGTGAAAGTTTAGCTTGCATTATTAATAATAGTTCCGAAAGTTATTTATTTACTTTTTACTTTAATCTCTTATTTATTTATTTTTTAGAATTGCAGTCTTAAACAACACAGAAATAATTATAAGTAAGTACTGAAAACAAAAATTTCAAAAGTTTTTAAGCCTCTAGACTAACTATAAAATTAGTATTCTACCAATATTTTTCGAATTTAAATTAAGCTATTACTTATGGAAATTTTGTATTCGAAATACATTCGTCCATTAATATTCTGATTTTCCTCAATTTTTGAAAAGTTTTTACTTCATGTTGAGTTTAGTTTTACTTCTTTTGTTTTGAATGCAATTTTTTTTTTTAGTTAATTTGAAAATTTGGATCTATTTTGTGAGGTAAAAATTTACAAAAAGCGTCAATTTAGTGTCTCTTTCAAAAAGTTTAAGAAAACAATTTTTTTTTTTTTTAAGTCTGTGCAATGTTTGCCTCAGAAATAGTAATTAAATATTCATACTTTTAAATGGATATTTATTATTTGAAGTCTGATAAAAAAAATAATTACAAATTAGTCTTTATGATTTGAGATTTAATCTAATTTGCATTTATTCTGCACACAAATGAAATAGTCAATTTGTAACTTTTTATTTAAAAATTTAAGGGGATGCATAAATATAAATATCTTTACTTAATTACTGATTTCCTAGAAAATCTTTCGCTGATAAATAAAAATTTTTTAAAAAATGAGCAGCAGGGTTCCTTTCTTTTCCCCCCCCCGTTTAGATCATTAACAATTATGTGGTTTCTATTTGTTGTGCATATTTAACGTAAACAGAAAATTAATTAGGAAATCCTATAATTATAAAATTTGAATAATATTTTAATAGCGCATAGTGATACTTCCAAATTTTGTTATTATAACAAAGTAAAATATTACGAATCTACAAATGATATCATAGAAATTAAAAGAAAATTTTTAAAGCATTTATATTGTTCATGATTCGTTGCATACCATTTTCAGACCTTTTCTTGCAAATTCCCCAATTTCGGACTTACACCACTATCGAACAGGAACTTTCCGTCACTGAATCAACATCACATATTATTCGAATCTGGCACCACGTGCGTTTGGGGTTGCAGCAGGGGGAGTGCACTGGAGGAGGGAGGGACAAAAGAATCTTGCCTTTCAAAGTTGTCCGCTTCTCTTCCCTATGGGAAAAATCGGGACAGAGCTTTCCTAGTGACAGGAGGCTTGTTCGCTGATAATTTCGCTTCCTAATTAGTGATTCCTCATTAATAAACCGTCGCCTTTTTTCTTTCCCCGTCTTCTCGCCCCCTCTCTCCATCCCCCCTGTCTTGTTTTTGCGACCGCAGCAGCCAGGGATCTATACACTTTCGAAAGCAACAATTGTAAAGAGGAGTTCTCCCTACGTTTTTAAAAAATGTTCCCTAACTTTTAATTAAAACGTACTGGGATTTAAATTCGTCTGATTCTGAGACTCGGGGAGACATTCGAAAAAGCCTTTGTATTAGTATGTCGTTGGGGATTTTTTTGATGATGGTCAGGATTTTTATGTTTCTAAAAGTTAGAGCAGAGTAGGTTTGACGCTATTTTTGCTTTTACCGACGCACTCAAAATAATTAATAGTATATGTATGACATTATTTGTAATATATAATAATTTTTCATTATTCTTATAGCAAGTTGATTTGACTCAATAAGTTAAATAATGCAGCTGTTGTGAATCCTGTTAGCATGTGCTTTTTTTATCATAAATAAATAAAAAGAAATATGAATTGAAAGGTTTATCTATACACTAGATTTAAATATTACTTTACTACTTCCTTTATACTACTTTTTTTATTACTACTTACTTTCACACTGACATACCTTCGTATAATTTTTATACTTTACTTTCTGTTATACTTTCTCTACTGACAGGTTTCAAAAAATGTTCACAAAGTCAGAAATTATGTCTAGGGTAAAATTTTCATAAACGGACATTTTATATGCATTATGATTTTTAATCTACGTAGTTAAATTACAAAGTTTCTTTCTTGTTTCTAAATTTGACAGACACATAAAGAAATTTTCTTCGTTCTCATTTCTTTACCTTTCTTCATTATCTTCCAATCCTCTTCATCCAATCTTAATTAACTTCAATCGCGCCTTAATTGGTGATTTTCTCGAAAGACTAGAAAAAGGAAAGTATTCTAATTGAAATATTAAAACACATTAAAAATTCTTTAGCGTCTCCGATAGCGATTGCTGAGGGCCGAACACACTGCCTTTGGTACCACAGGCTTCAGGTTCGAATCCTGGTGGTAGCATGGGTGTTAGTGAGGGTTCGGAATCCATGTTAAACTGTAGGTCCCGACTTAATTAGCCTAAAAATATGCACAAAATGACCGTAAAGCGACAAACCAAACCGAAAACGGTTTCTAACTGCTATCCAGATGATATCTGATTTCTATTTGATATTTATTTTTAACTCTAATTTTCAACATTTGGTTTTTATATTTTATTACAAAGTATCATATTTAATAGACGAATTATAAAATGAAATTTCCTATTTAAATGTTATAATGTAAAGCTTTATTATTAAAAATAACGTTCCCAATAACAGATTCTTTTTTCATCATGAATATTCTTTACGTAATTATTTTGATTGTTTTCAGTATAAAAGTAATATTCCACTTTATATTTTCAACTTATTTAGAAAACGTGTTTTATTTTTATTTGTTTATTTATGTTGTTGTTCTAATGCAACTGACAATACAGTGGCAATTAATCTTTATGCCATAAGCAAGGGGTTGCACCGCTGTTACTCATTTAGCACTAGGCACGTCTAGCACTAGGTGGCACGTCTAACTTGAAGAGATGCTAATTTATTATTATTATTATTATTTCATTCTGATATTTGACCAACGATTTATTCACTGTAATTCAGGTGATATTTAATTTATATTTTTATTTATCTTCTAACTCTAATTCTACATTTGTTTTTTATATTTTTCACAAAACATTTTTTATTACTATACAAGTATCACTGCAGCTCTTTTTCGTATATTTCTTCAGAGCATTTGCAAATTACATATATTCAGTCCCGAACTGTTCCGGAACTTCTTCAATCTCCAAGTCAAGCTTTCTCTCATGAAATGATAATGAAACATTTCGAATAATAAACACCAAAGGAAAGAGAGCGCAACAATCCCGGCTTTCCAGAAACGAGCCTTCCTTCCACGCGAGAGAAGTCAGCAGACGCTATCGCCGTATAACTAATTAGGACTAAACTCATCATCTTCAGTTAAATAAATTTCCTTTCCCCACATCACACCCCTCCCCACCCTCCCTATCCTTTAAATATATTCCCCTTCGCAATCTGACCGCTGCAACTTCCCGGTGGTGGTGATCAGCGCCCTCTCGGAAGCTATTTGCATAAATACGGATTGAGGAACAGCCCAGCTTCTAATAACACTTTCATTGCCAATGTACATAACGCGCCTTCAACCGCGAAAAATCTCTCTCATCACCACCGCCACCTCCGCATCACCACCACCCTTTCCGAGACTGAATCAACCGAAAATTGACCATCAATAAATTGCGGGAATGCTTTCACCGCGTATGTTTCTGCCCTGTAATTTATGTGCGGCTGGGAAAAGTGCGGCAGCCTATTTAGATACCTCTTCCCCGCCAAGGCACTATTTCGCTTTACCTTTTCCGCGAGATAAATTAAAATCAACACAGAAATTAATTATCCAACATTCTCTGTTTTCTCCCCGCCGCCAGTTTGCTGGAGTCAGTAGGGTGTCAGGCATTTGTGCTGAGTTTTGGCCTCCTTTTTCTCCCACACCCCACACCCCTATACCCTTTACCTCCCTTTTATTATGAAAAGGGTAAACACAGAACGTTTTCTCGCTGTTTTCGGCAGAAAATGCTCTGCCAATTATTCGCCATAGCTTCTGTGAGATCGGATGGAACAAATCGGCGAATAGGGGGTAATAGAATTACGGATGTCTGTTTCCAGAAATGCTAGAATGTAAATGCCTCAAAGAAATAACAAAAAAATACATAAATATTGCAGAGAGAGATAAATATCTGCACAGTTTCCGCTTCAATACAAAAGGTTTCGAGGATTTTATACTTCAGGAATAAAAAGGAGATAATGTGTGTTTGGTTGTGTGATTTTCAATTCAAGAGATCAAACACAAATTGAATTTTAATACATTTTTTTCCGTTTTTTATATGGATACTCTAAAATGCAATGTGAACTTTTGCTAATTTATTCTGTATATTTTGTTAAAGGAACTAATATTTCAAAAATTTATGAGTTTCTAGAAAAATATTGAAAGGTAAAAAGGGAAAAAGATTTTTTTATTCAAAAGAATTGCAGTGTATAATGTATTAACTCATAAAAACCCTATTAATTTCAAATAAAAAAAGTGGTCATATTTAATTATATTAATTTTGTCAATTTTATGCTGACATAATATCTTTTAGTGGCTTGAGGGCCAAGTGACTAGCGTTCTGACGCTCGGCGCCACATGGTTCGAGTCCCGGCGGTGCTAAGGATGTTTATAGTTGTTCGGTGTCCACTTTAAACAGTAGGTCCCGGTGTAATATGACTGTAAAGCATCGGACGTAGGTTTTGCAAACTCTACCCCGTAAAAGAAAACACCTCCTGCCTAGAAATCTACCAGTAGGTAGACGGTCTTGGCCCACCATGGGGCTGTTGTGCCACTGATGAGTATTTTTAGATAATTTGTTTTAATGATGAATAATTATCATTCAAAATTGAAAAATTTAATCACATTAATTAAGACTAAAGACAAAGCAATAACTCTTTTTACTAGAGAACAGAATTGTTTTCAATCCCCTTACAATTTTTAAAGGCATTTTATTGACTTTTCTAAACAGTTTATTTTTTCATGCATTTTATTAGTATTTGTCCTTTTAAAGGTAAAAAATATTTTTAAAATGCTATTAAAAGATATGAAGGATTTATTATTTTCCAGACTATAAAAAACAGGAGTTATGATATGTTAAATGACAAATGTTGTTATTGCATGAAAAATGTTGCATCTAGATTAATAATAATGAAAATTTATTATATATCTATCATAAATAATCAAAATATTCTAATAAACTTCAAATGAACACTACTTTAAACAAATAATAAATTGTTCCTTAAAAACGAATCAAATCGAATTACAAACTTTTTTACAAATATAAAAAAAAGGCACAGATGCCATCTGTTACCTCGCAGTTTCATCACGCAAAAAGACACTCTTCGAAATTTTTCTTTGAGAAAGAAATTGCAAATAAAGACCGCATCATAGACACTTTTTTCCTTACCCACACGACACTATCTTGAAAAGTTTTATTTTTTAATTTTTCTCATTTTAATGTTATGATATTTTGATCGAGGACTTGAAGCAGGCAATGATCACGTAGAAACACAATCACACGATCGAACTGTAGGATGGTACAATAACCCATGAAGATCTATAAAGAAAGTGAGGAGATGTGGGGGGGGGGTAATAAAAAAGGAATAGACAGTGGTAATTTCAACCGAAGAAAAAAGAACCGTCACCTGAAAGTAATCGGAATACACCGTGATTATGGCTATCAGTGGATCTCCATTATACCGTCCGCAAATTGAGTATTCTTTGAACATTTTCTTCGAAAGTAATGATCACTATGCGCCATCGCTAAATTTACAGAAAAAAAAAAAGCACACACAAGGAGAAAAGTAGGGGCAGTGGAATGATACTAAAAGAAGAAATTTTGGCACCACTTCTATTAAATCGATATTTTTCTTTTTTTTTTAAGCAGCAGAAATTAGTGAGTCAAAGATGCAACATAATCTTTGTTGGACACATTTTACTTCAATAGTTTGCTTTAAATTATTATATGCCACCTTAATTGCAAACTTCATTGCATAGAAGTAAAATTACTTACTGTTGTATACGAGTATTAATAAGCATTATAAAAATCTCAGGCGCAGACGAATAATATCAATTATAGATTAAAACTACTAAAAAATACCATGTACAACAAAATTAAAAACTTTACAATTTCAAAGTAGGGTAGTTTTATCGCATATTCCGTATGATTTTTTTTTTTTTTTTTTTTAATTTTTTTATTTCCAATTGTTGGGGAGTAAAATAGGAAGCATATATAGAGTATATAAACAAATACAACAAAGATAGAACAAAAAACATCAAGACACATAGAAGTAAAGACCGAAGTCATCGCCCAAGAGCTCTCTAGCACGTCAATATATTGCAACATTGCAGGTGTTTTCTATCCATAGCCACAAAGACGACTGTAGGGATGGTCATATACACCTATACGATATAAGTGTTCTCCCAGACAGTCATGTCCTGTTATAAGAGCTACTACATTTCGACAAGGCTTGTCTGGTATTGTATCTAGTTCTGCCTGACTCCAATTCTTACTCTTTATTCTCTCCCGTACCTCTGAAAAGGTTCTCATTTTCATAATGTTTTTTATATATAGTTTTAAAGAATAGAACGACATTCCAGAATAATTTGATTGAAACAATTTAGTGCTTTTTCGAGCAAGTAAATCAACTTACTCGTTACCGTAGATACCACAGTGGTATCCACTATGTATTCATTGGAGAACTACCCTTTTGTTATTCTACACTAGAAGTCTGGTGACCACAAATATTTCATTCGAAAAAGTACTCCCCAGTGAGTTAATTGCTTGAAATCCACCCTTGGAGTTGGACAATAATACGAATTTTTCAAACTTATACTGGCTGGACAACAATTGTTTCAGTACAATACATAAGGCATGAATTTCACCATTAAAAGTCGTTCTGTGTTTTCCAGCGGAAACATAGAAAGAAAACAAATCTGAAAAAACTTCACATCCAGCTATCATACGAGAATCAGAATAGGAGCCATCTGTGAAGACATGTAGCCAGTTGTGCTCTGGATAGTCAGTATGCATGGCTTCCAACGCTAGAATTTCAAAATTATTACAATCACATACTGTTACATATCAGGCCTTATAAAAATCTCTTTATAATTTCCTTCGTAAGGTTTAATTTTTGCATCAATCCAATCTAAACTAATTCCACCAATTTGGCATGATTCTGAGATGTACTTAAATGTAAAAGCAAATTTTCTTACCCACACATGTGCAATAAAATGTTCCCATAAACTTAGTTTACGTATATAATTAAATATTATTATGTAAAAATATAAAAATTATCAATTTCATTAAGTTTTTTTTTTTTTTACTAAATTATATTATTTGTCAGTATTCTTTAAATATATTTTTAATGCTTTTAACGAATTAATTTATTCGAGAGTTTAAACAAGATGTTAAACGCAGCATGTAATGTGTGTTTATATTGATAACAATATTATTTGGTTGCATAATACTTTTTAAAATATCAATATCTGTAAATCATACAAAACATCCTTTATTTTATTAGACTCAAAATCGCTTTCATTTAATTAATAATCTTGAATGCTAAAAATAATTTTATTTTATAAAGAAACATCTTTCTGAAACATTAAAAGTTTCATTAAATATATTTTCTACTGAAAAATATTTGATGTTCATATTAGATTTAGTACTTTTGTTTCCAAATAGTTAATTCGAGTAAAGTGTTATTCATATATCCAATATGTTGATTATATTTTCAACACTATTAACAAACTCTTTCTAACTTGTTTTTTGATAAAAGCAGCAGAAACTAGCAATCGTTCGACATCGAAATCATTGGTTCAATGAATTTTCGGTAGAATGTATAAATTCCTCCTAACATTTTGTGAAATATAAATTCTATCATTAAACATAATTTTCTAAATATGAATAATCTCATCAAAAACAAAACAACATTAGTTGTAAACTACCGACTTTAAACAGTTGCCTTAAAAACTCAAACAAAAGTTACAACTCAAAATTCATTCCAGCACTTATTACCGCCATTATTATTCCATTTAAACATTCAAAACATTCTATACATATTGAAAAACTTTGCTATTTTATTTATATTATTCAAATTGTTTCCTTTACTGGGCATTCTGCGTAACTTCTATGGCCCCAAAAACCCTGCATTTATCGTTCCCATAGGAAAACATCAACAAAAGTCTGCAAAGACTCCTTTTTTCCATACAAAATTGCGTGAAGGCTGTACCCCTAAAATAATAATAAAAAACGGTAGCATGCAAAATGGCCAGCGAAACAGGGTGGTTGGTGGAAGTGTGCTGAATAAACAACGGAAACTTAATAACTTCCAACCTCAAATGTCACGGAAGGCAGGTAGCATGTAATATTTTCTGCTCGGACGATTATATGAGGGGGTAAAAGTGAGTCGGTCACATGTGGTTTAGACCGTGCACCACCAGTCACCAGCGTTTGTCACAGTGGACGTCACAACGGTGGGAAATTTGAACATCTGCTGGTCAAAGCAGTTTTGTTCCTTTTTGACATCAAATAGTCACTTTGCATGTGGATCATAAAAAAATAATAATAAAAAATTATATCAAGCAACAAGTGTATATCTTTATCATATGTAGGCGCCTTTGGATTTTCTTTTGTTTTTAGAAAAAAAAGTACAATTTATGCGATTTTCTTAGTTTGTAGAAAATCCCTTGGCACGAAATATATGAGGTTAGTAGTAGTTAAAAGTGAAATTCAATATGACTTATGGTAAATAAAAATGGCAGGAGAACATAAACTTTTGTTCATCTTTTTAGTTACTTCAATGCAAAATAAAATAATTTAATTCAAAACATAACAAAATGATAAAAAACAATTTAATATTAAAATTCTGTTTAGAACTAAGAATATATCATTAAAAGACGAATTTCAATCACAAATTTTCTAAAAACTCGCATAAATTGTAAATATTCGAAAAATCATTCAAATGGCTCACATTGAAATTTCAAATTCTTATTGTTATAGTGCATTATGATCAAATTCTTTACTCTAATGGATTTGATTAATCTGAAAAAAAAGAACAGATTTTAAAAGTTTAGACACAGCATTTGATCCTAGCTTCCAGTGATAAAGAAAAAAAATCTCATCGCAATTGAAAATTTTAACAAAATAATGATAAAAATTAACATAATAAAAACTTCAACATTAATGATAATAGTGTTTCAAAATATCTTTATGTGTAATTACAGAACAATATTAGTAGCTATCAATTCATTAAAAACTAAATGAATCCCAGATTTTTATAATATACAATTGAGCCTTTCTTATCCTTAATATGTGGGCGTAACAAAATTTTTATAACTATCAATTCATTCAATAACCATATCAATGTAAAGAATCAGAACTGCATTTCAATAATTACAGAAATTAAAAAATAATAATAATAATAATAATGCCGCTTCATTTTGGGTATTCAAAATGGACGAACTATCTGTATATCAAAGTAATAAAAAATTTCTGTTAAGAAATTGTAGTAGAAAATTCGTGAAATATTTGAATGGTTATATTTTTTTTTAACTTCTAATTTTCAAGGAAATTATTTATAAATTATGTTTTATGAATTTTTTGTTCTTAAATGTATTATTGTGGTCTTGCTTGTAATCAAAGTTGATAACAAAAATACGTAACAATGCATTTAAAAGTTATTTCCACTTATAAAAAATAAATCTATGTACTTTATTCTTTTTTAAAACCTAAAATATTCAAAATGTCTATTTTATTTAGTTAATAAAAATTAATGTTAACACAAATTATTTAAAAATTAAATTATTTATTGAACAAAAATTAAATTTCATAAAACAATACCACTAAAAGAAATGATCGAAAGAAAAGCAGTTTTTAATAAAACATTATCAGAATTTTAACTATATATAGCTCGCATTAATAGCACATTTAAAGTTATTTGTAAATAAAATAAACATAAAGGTTTAATGTATGTGACGTTCAAGTATAACAGGACTTCTTAGACCAAGAATATATTATACATCCTTATCTGTTGAATTAACTTCAGAAACTATATTGAACACATTCATTAATATATTGGACATAATTTCTTACAGACCTCTGAACAATGGAATAGAATAGACATAAATGTGTAGGCTGGAATGTTCTTCACTTTGGCTCATAAAGGAGGATAAGACGCACCCTAAATGTCGTACTTAGAGGATATTGATTCATTCATTCAAATTTTCAACAACATAAAACGGATGCAATGTAGTAGATTCTCATTTAATTTATGATTTCAACAGTAAAATTTAATAACTAATACATAAGCAAACTGAACGTCAAGAAAGGAAAAAAAAAAAATAGATTAGGCATACAAACAAAAATTTAAAATATAAGTTATTGTTTCTGCTAAATCACTGCTTCAATGTTATTCATCGAGAATACCATAAATATTGATCCACATTATTGTAAGTACAGATTTGCATAATTTGAAAAGCTTTTCTGAGATTTATTACCGGACATTTTGTTTTAAATCCAATATTAAAATGTAGGTTCATTAATCCTGTATATCAAAGCTGTTGTGAAGATTATTGCCACTTCACAACAGAAGCTGAATGTATATAGAATATGCATTCAACAAATATTTCCACTCAGAGGCGCATCTGCTTCAGATGTGTACTGGTGTCACGACCTCGGCGCGACCCAATAATCTTTTCCGTCATTTGTTTGTCCTTTTTTTTTATTTGTTTTATCCTTTTTTGGTTTTATGGCATTTGTCATAATTTTCTATTTGAAATTTGTATCTTGTTTTCCTCAGTGTCTTTTGCTTGTTTTTTAATTGACAATGTTTTAAAAGCACTGATTTTATCAAATATTTTATCAAAATTTTAATTCCATAATTAATTGATTCTACTTAGTACTGAACTTTTACTTGTTCTTGCAATTAAATCTCTCTTCTTTTACCCATTCTATCTTAATAGAATTTTGAAAAAAAAAAAAGCACTGTTGTTTGGTGTAGCATGGTCAAGTCTGTCCCTTGTGCTATAAAACCCAAACCAACCCACCAACATATATATATCTTCAATGCTGAATTTATATGGAATATATTCGGGAGACATTTGAACACGGAATTTGGTTAGTGATTTTCGATGGCCACATGGTGTACATTGCAACTCCCATTGTCAACTCTCAACATATCGTCCACCACTTCTGCTAATCTTAATCACGCGACAGCTGTTCCTGTGGCTCCTCTTGTTGACAGACTGCGTACCGGACCGTTTGCGGCCGGATTCCACAAACCCATAATTACTTAAGCGCCAAGATTCCGTAGGAATAGGAGGGGGAGGGAGGACAGAGGCATTGTCTGTCTGCAAGGAAGAAGGGGGAGGGACACGAAACGAAGGAAGAGAAGGCAAAAGGCGGTAATGAAGTTAAACGCTTCACGCGCCGCCTCCGACTGGCAAACAGCAAATGTCCCCGACAATGCCAAGATTCCGGGGGTTCCCAAATCAAATTAATAATTAGAAGGCCATTCTCTGGTGAGATCAGAATATGATTTCATCGTTCGCAGTGATGCCTCTTGATTGAATTAGTTCGCCGCTCAAGACGTCGGGTGATGGGGAGGAAAGATAGGGATTTGCAAGGGGAAGGCAAACGAAAGGGGTTACGGTTACAGAGAGGGATTTTCTAAGAGGGATTTCCCATCGGAGCATTCTTCCCTCCCTCCTTTTCCGAAAATTTCGTCACGATCACGGAAGCGTAAAATGGCCGGGAGTTGTTGTGTAACAGGGAACAGATTTTTCTTTTCGAGCATGGTTTTTCTTTTCTTTTAAAGGTGTCGATGGCTGCAGGCGAATTGGAGAAATGTTAAACGGGGGTCACAGAAGAAAAAAAAAAAAAAGAGGCGAAAGACAGAAGAATAACTTAAGTTGTAGAAGGAAGGAAAGTGTATATATATAAAAAAAAAGAAAAAAGAAAGCAATGTGTGAGGTATCTGTATCGGTAACTTGCGACTTTCTTTCGGGATAAAAGTATTGTTGGGGAAGGGCAAACTATAAACAATGCTCCGGTGGGCGTAATTATGAAATTGGATTTGACATGCATGATTGGTTGGTTGCATCATTTTGTTAGAGGAAAGGAAAAAGTGGGCTGGAGTCAATTAATATGCGCTGTTATGTTGTATTTGTGCTGATGAAAAAGGAATTTTAAAAACTTATGTTTAAGGATTCCAGTCGATTCTTTTATTGCTATTCATAGTTAATCATATTCGAATGTAAAAATGACGTTACTCTAAAATAAAAGAAATTTTTTACCAAACATACCAAAAAAATGAATTTGTGTAACATTTTTCATAATTTCTGGAAGTTAAAGTTCTAAACTAAAAGGGTAGGAAAAAAATTTTTTTCAAGAAAATTCGTTGCAATTGAATTTGTGTTAGAAAAACGAAGTAAAATTTGAGTTACTATTAATAGCGAATATTAAAATATAATAAGTAATTTAAATTAATTAATTATGAAAATAATTTGTATTTGTTTAGAAATTATGAAATTGCAATTTTAAATTCGCAGCATCAGTATACAAACAATGAGCACAAATTGTCATCATAGTTATTTAATTAAAAATTGATAAAATTATTATTTATATTAATTTTCTTTTTTTTTTTTTTTTTTTTTTTCGTTTAGTTTCATTATTTAATGGCCATAAGAATATAAATGAATTTTGTTTTCTGTTTCAAATGAAATGCTATATCGATAACAAAACTTTTTTTATTATCAGTTCTCTAAAGAGTGCCATAATAAAGGTATTAAAATTTGTTTATGATTATCTTCCTAACTTATTTTCAATTTTTAAAGGTTTATTTCAGAGCATTATTCCATATTGAAATAATATGGAATAATAATAATTATTGTTATTAAATATTAAAAATTATTCCATATTTTTTACTTCATCTAAACATAACTATTCCTTTCTTTTCATTATGTTTTTATTTATATTTTGATAGGATAAAAAAACAATTCAAATATTTATCAGCATTATAATTTTTGAAATGAAATGATATATCAAATTACTGCTGTTTAATTTTTATCAATGCATTTATTCTCATAAAAATATTTTTATTGTTAATTATCACAATAATCTAAGTTTATTAAAAAATTACATTTTCATTATCTAAAATTTGTGTGAAATATTCAGTATAACAATGAGACAACAATGAAAAATTCAGTATAAAAGTACTGAATTTTTCATTATTGTCTCTGAAAATAACTTGCATTATCAATATCTTATTAATAATTATCAATTAGCAAATTAAAAAATGCTTAATTTCTTTCCTAAAACCAGAACATGCAAAAGATAACAAGTAGATTCATGATAACAACTAGCATGCAAATGTCACTTAATATAATTAAATAAGTCACGAAGTTCATAATATGATAATAATCACGATCATAATATTATAATAATTACGTTCATAATATGATAATAATCACATTCATAATATGAAAATACGGTGTCTTTTATATTATCAAAAGTTATTATAATTTAGTACTCTTAAGTACATAGCAATTACGAATATAATGCTCACGAAATTGATTTCGACTGAAAATGCGGTGTAAATGGAAGGAAGGAATAATGGATTTTAATCTTATTTTTTTAGGAAACACTAATAGAATATTTTTAAAAATAAAAAGCACAAAATGACGCAATTTTAAAATGTTTCTTAAACATTTTTCTGAAGTCTTAACCGATAAAAGAACATCAAACGAAAAACTGAAAATGTCGGAGTTTTGTTTTACTAAGAAATCTATGCATTCGCATAATAATCCGAAATTTTTTTTTTGTGTGTGAAGGGGAAGAAAAAATCGAAACAACTCGAGAGACGAGTTTCTTCAGTAAGCCAACGAAAGTAATTTTCGATTTTGGGTAGACGACGACTGCCATTCTTCGCCGGCCACTTTTAAAAACATTTTCCTTTGATAAATTTAGACTCATTAGCGTAAATGAGATGTACTTCTCGCTCTGTAAGTGTAACAGAAAAAAAAATTCGGAAAGGGAACGGTAAGGTACATTAACATAAATCAATTCCTGTGTACCGTTTCTCTTAAAAAAAAAAAAAAAAAAAAATGGCATAGACGTATCTAGATGATTTTTTCTTACCAGTGGGAAGAGGAGTCCATCTTAAACCATTTATAGACGGACAGAAGACCCAGCCATGGTTACGGGGAAAAACCTGGGGAAGAGGCCATTAAAATCACAGCTCCAAGCGGGCAACTTTGTCAACTTCCTCTGGTATGCTAATGAAGCAAAAAGACAGACAGCGGTTTCTGGCTTTACGAAATCTTATATAATTTTCAGTTTTCCCCGCACGGGTTCGAATTAGCGGCTTCTAGATTTGCATATTTATAAACGAAGACACGATGCCTGGGAAGTTTTGGGATTTTGAATTCGGGAAAAGGCCTGGCGTATCTCCCGCCGCCTTATTAATAGTCATTCGCCTTCTCCAGTTACGGTTACAGGCAGAGGCTATCGGAAGAGAAGGAAGGTAAAAATTTTTCAATTTCGTTTGGTGTGCGACGGAATCAATAAACGCTGCTTTACTCACTTACTGAGAAATTCTTCTCTTTTTGCTATCCTTTTAAGCCAGTTAAAACTAGAAATACCGTTTGGGAATTACAAAAGATCCAGGAACACTTTTTTTTTTTTCTGTTTTTGTTTTGCTTAGTTTTTCATTTTCTTTTTTCCCATGGTTTTTTTTATTTTATTTTTTTGTCATTCTCTTCGTCAATAGAAGAGGGATTTGATACCGAGTGTAAGTTTCGGCAAATAAAAGAGATAAAAAAAAAAAGTTGGCTCCTAAGCATTAAAAGAAATGGTGGAGAATAAATTAAAATTATTTCAATTCCGATTTCGTTAAGACTTTTTGTTCATATTTTCATTTGTGAATACTTCCCGTGTCCCTTTTGATTTTTTTTTTTAAACAAAAGATAAGAAAACAGTATAAAACGTTATAAAATAGAGTATGGTATCTGATTGTAGAAATCTTTAGAATTCTTGGAACCTTTTATTTTAATTTAATACTATGATAAGGATATTAAATTTATAAGATTACAAGATATTATTTACAAACTTTAAATATTTTGTCAATTTAGTGTTTATTTTCAATTAAGTTCTATGAATTATATTTAAAAATAAGAGGAAATTTCTAATAAAGATTCTTTCGGTAATGGTAGTACATTTAATTCAAAAACTTAAAACCAGGTGTTATGTATTATATGCTTTTATTTTAATACATAATTTAATTACTACTTTTATTTATTTATTTTTGAAAAAGAATGACATAATTATGCTCAGTTTTTGTTTACAGAATCTCATGTTTATGCTATAAAAAATGATACAAAATTGTAAATAATAAAACAAGTTACAAAATTGCAAGTAGTAAAACAGTAATACGTCGAGTTACAAAACTGCAATTTATGCAAAATATTGAATTTGAAGTACATTACGAAGATTGGATCAAAATGGAATTCCATGAATTTCAATAGATAGATACAAAAAAATTGTCTACTTTTATTGTCAGCAGAATATAGTTTTTACTATGTCTTGTATTAATCTAGAAATTATCGCAAACTTCTATAAATACCCAATTTAAAATAATATAATAGTTCGTTTTGTTTTGCAAGTACTGCATTGTTGAATTCTTTTTTAATGTGAATGTTTAAGAGTTATTTAAATTTTTGTTTTATGCTCAATAAAAATAATTTATTATTCAAAGAATAGGAATTTAATACAATATTAATATAATTGCAGTTGTGTCAGCTCAATTTTACCTAATAATACTATTTTGGATATTCCATTATTATCAAAATAATATATTTCTTATTATATAAAACAAGCACTGAATTATATGATCATAAATAAAAAAAAAAATCTAAACATGTTTATCTGATTTTGATTTTATCGTAACAAAGTTTATAAGTTAATCAAAAGTCATTTAAAAAATAAAATTGCTAAAATAATGTCATAATTTATTAAACATGTTAATACTTAAACTTCAAAGACGACTGCAGGTTAACATATATTAATTCACTTACAATTAATATTTGCACTTAAAATACCTTATGAAGCAAATAATAAATTCATAATTGTACTATATAAATAATGGTTCGAATTATTCATAGACAGTGAAATGAACCAAGTTTCTTCTTAAAGACTTGAACTAGAAAAGGAATCCTAAATATATACTATCAAATAAATTTAGATATATTTTTGCGTGATTTTTTTGCACAATATAAGAAAAAAATTTTTATTTAAAGTATATAATTTGAATAAAAAGAATGAAATTTCAAATTTAGACTTAAATCATTTTTGTATGTGCCCTATCTACAACACATAAGCAGATTTGAATGTATGAGATACTATCAAAAGTGTGTTTAAATTATTTACAAATAACAAATTATTTGTTGTTGTTGTCGTATCCTCTGAAGAGTACAAGGGAATCAAATATCGTGGTACTCCAGAATAATATTGGCTATGTTGATTGCCATCTCGGAGTATAAATTCTCTTCCGAGAGATAGTCCAGACAATACATGTACGGCTCTAACATCTGGGCAGTCAAAGACATAATGAGGAGTAAGCTCGACGTTAGGGCAGTTGCCCCATTTCTGATATTATTTAACGCCATCAGCAGAAATCTTCCTACATGTTTGGTGCTTCATCCTTAATCTTGTAAGAATAATAGCTGTTTTTCTGTTGACATTTAGTTCTGTAATTTGGTATTTAGTTTTGATCTTAGAAGGAATCATATAAGTTTAGATTTTGCCAAGGCATTTGCATCTCTAAGGGAAGTAAGAATGGCAGTCTGATCTAGACATCTGGCATTCTTCTTCAAAGAATCTGCAATTTTAATTAAATTCAATCCACATGAGCAGGGATTCATTGTAGGATGCACATTCCGAGCAACAGTGCATTTATTCTAAAAGAGATATAAAGTTCAAGACCGTACTTGAGAAACCTTTATTAAGAGCATGTAAAGCAGACCTTGAGTCAATGAATATAGTAATTTCATTCATTTGTATCAAATTATCAACCTACAAATTTAAAGTACAATGTCATCATTAGTGAGAGGTTAGCTGCAACGTTGTGTAAAGATACTTTAAAATAGTAATTTCATTATTTATAAATCAAAGAAAAAAATATATTAAAACTAGTAAATAAATTTTATTATGTAATAAAAACTATTTTATCCCAGATATTGTAACGAAGTTAAACATAAACGAATCCCTATTTTATAATTTTATTCCAACATTATTTTTTTCATTGTTATTTTTTGCAAAATTTAGAATTCATAGCGTCTATTTCCAGCAAATCATTAAAAAAAAACAAGATTATGTATAAACTTCCTACCAGAAACTGAAGGCGGAAAATGTAGGGCGAAAAGAACCCTCCAAAACAAAGCTGGATGCCACACACTATTAAAGACTCTTAAGCCAACGGCGGACACACAACGAGGGGGATGAAGGCTTAAAATTCATTTTTGCGTTCCAGCCCAGGGAACCATCAAAAAGTGATTTGAAGCATCCCTTCTTCTCTCCTCTCCCCCTCTCTCCATTCCATAAATATCAGCACTGTGGGAAAAGATGAGATCCCCCTCTTAACTTCTGAACCAATGTGTCCAAGCACTTAACTGCAACCATTTACACTACACCCACTCAGGAATTTATGGCACACCAGTTAACCTCTTATGCTGAAAGAGAGCGAGGGGGAAAGTGTTATAATAGACAAGAGGAGTATTCTTGTACTTCTTATTGAATTACGTAAAATAAGTGCTCCCGGAAGGAATTTATGAGATGCGATGGTTGATGTGCAAGGAAAATCTGGATTTTCCGAAGTGGAGGCAGACTTTTGGGGGTTTTAAAATTGTATGCCATATGCAGAATATTTCTAAATAATCAACCTGAAAACGTCAGCGTAAAAGTGCTTTGTCTGTATAAAAGCTCTAGTATTTTACTTTCGAGTATTTTATTCAAATGAAATCGAATGTAGTCGTTTTTAAATAGTAATGACATTATGTGTGTGCCTGATTTTTAAAATTGCATTAGTAAATCGTAAAATTATTTAAATTAATATAGCAATAAATAAATTGCTTCAAACGTCATTAAATCATCTAAGCATGTTATCTTAATTTTGCTACAAAATACATGTTATATTAGATACAACGTATGCTGCATAGAACTAGAAAGCCATTTCTAACGGAATCGTAAAAGTACACATATAATTACATAGAATATTTCCGACAACATAGATACATAAAATCGCTCCTTTCATACTAGCGCCAAAAAAAAAAAACAACTAATTTACTAAATGGAATATCTTTAAAAAAATTACAAATGTTATAATAAACAATGAATAAAAATATAGAGGACTCGACCATCCCAGTCTTTCACTAGAAATGCTATTCTAATTTTTTTGTAGTAAAAAAATCCGATTCAGGCGCTAGTTTGTGAAAAATAAATCTTCCCAATTATGTCGATAGAAGAATTAAAATGCTACTTTCGCAACCTTTCAATTATAATTTTGGTAATATCCAAAACGTATTATCGATCTTGTCTAACCTCATCCAAACTAGCAGAACTCTTAACAGCTTCCCGAAACGAAAAAATTAATAAACAAACGCCTTCCTTAATAAACAAACTCCCTGTGCTTTTTTCTTTTGCACTAGACAGCCTGAAAGAGCCGCTTTCAGCACTGCAGCCTATCATCTTTCAATCAAGAATACATCTAGAGGCACAGAAAACTGTCTTAAAAGGTGCAAGTGCCATACGTAGTCCAGCCTCATTCAAAGAAAAAGCGTTTGTGCTTTGGCATTGTTGCCATAGCGATTCGATGTGTTGTTTCCTGAGCAGGGGGTTGTGTTTGAAAGGCCTTCCACCTTCAAGCGTGGATCGGATATTTTTCCTTCTTTTCCTTTTTACTTTTTGTAATTTTTTTTTTTTTTTTTTTTTTTTTTTCGTGTTCCTTTTCCTGCCACTTTGTTTGTTTTTCGCCCAGAGCCGTCCGGCTTTTAATGAAAGAGGCCTAATTTTTGAGGCGTTACCTCTTAGTGACTAATAGAAAAAGAACGCCTCCGAGTTGCTGCCTCTGCAGTTTTCGTGCATATTGTCCATCCAGGTGGGTCTGTGAGTCAACGCACTTGGTGTTGCATACACATAATTCAGTAAAATTGCAGCATTCAAACGGGGGAGGGAATTAGAAATGATGAAGTAAAAACATAGTCGTATATGATTATGACTTTATTCTCGAAATGACACGGACGCTGTAAGGATAAGTTATGATGCAATTATTTCAGTAAACAAGATTGGCACGCTATGGAGAGATAATTTAAAATTGCTTTTCTGAAAGAGGCCATTCATCGGAACTGTTAACAGAAACATGCAACGTTTAAAAGTTGTAATATTTGGAGAAAAATTCTAGTTTTCCCATGTTCTCATTTAAAAATGTTTTGGAAGAGGTATTCTATTTTGAAATTCTATCTCACGCAAGGTATAGAAGCACATATTAACGTTAAAATTTACTTACGTATCAAAAGTTTACTTGTAGATTCAAACATTTTATTAAATTATCTTTCTAAACAATATCTGATCATTCCATATTTAACTTAGAGAAAAGTTTAATTAGCTTCTAATATTTAAATAAAGGCTAATCTGCAGAAAATTTTCAATTGTAGTATGTTATTCGATGACAAAGATTATCAAAATTTGAATACAAATTATAACTGAATCCTTTAAAAAATGGCTTACAGCAAACGTAACATTTATTCGAAGTTTATTGTACCTAAATAGCACGTAAACAGAAAATAATTTAAAAAGAAAAACCAAATATGGAATAATTCTTATATCATTTAATACTTTCGTGCGTTCTCATTATTTATATAATGCTTTTAATTTCATCTAATGGTTTTTATCAATCGTTTGTTCATCCTCCCAACTTAATAAGTAACTTCTATAACTTGCACAAAGTATTATCAATTTATGTAAAAAATAATTCATTAATTTCAAATATTACACCTTTCTAAGCATTATACATAGCATTATTTCTAGCATTTACTTAATTTTTTTTTTTTGCTGCTTTCTTTTCCACAAAAAGTTTTATTTCTGTTAATCTGTATTTTTTTCATTACTCCAATTCTTAATGAATATTACATTTTAAATAATTCAAGATTCCACCACATTTTTAAATAATTCAAGTATCCACCCTGCTTCACACATACGTAAATTATTGATATCGACAAAAGCCCATATGGCAAAGTTGTCACAGGAACTCTTATTTTATCTGATTTATAGCGAAGAATTATTTTTAATTGTCTTTTAACCCTATTAAAAATATTTTTTTCATTATCCAAATCCTTACACTTTATTTTATTTTCGTCAAAGGTCGCTTAAAAATATCTAAAATTAATTTTTAATCGCTATTAATATATTTCTTTTTCTGGAAAAACTTATTTCGGTATCATGTATGGACTCTGTTCCGCAAATTCTCGGACATGAACCTCACGATGTGATCCGAAAATGACCAGCGGCCAAAAGAAAACTGTGCTGCTTCTTTGATGAATGGCCTCTTCCACGTCGCCATTACTCACTGGGCAACGGCTGCAGTGGGAAAAGCGTTCTTTTTCTTCTTGCCTCCATTAAATAATTAACTGGGGGAGGCAGGAGACGAACAGGTGCTCTGCGCTCCCACGCCGACAAATCCCTGACATTAGGACTCGCGGGAGGCTCCACAAATCGTGTCTTAACAGTGGATTTACTGAAGAAAAGCTGCTGAAAGTGTTAGTCCGGTTACGCTATGCTCCAGAAAAGACTGTAGATTTGCTTTTTAATTTATATAGCACACATCTTTGGTTAGAAAGGGGTTTGTTGATAATAATTAATTATAAAATTATTGAAGAGTGGGAGAATTAAGACTTAAGAAATAAGAAATTAAATTACTAATTGTTATCTTAATTTATATTTAATATTTCTTTAAAAAGTGCATTTATGAATTCATACTTAATTAATCTCATTACCTCTACTTTATTCGAAAATTAAAAAACTAGTTTTTAAATACATTTTTTAAAAACACTCTACAGATTAAAATGGATCTCATCAAAATATTCGACATAACAAAATATAGGGTAAAAATTTCTGTAATATGTAAAAAAAATTATTAATGTGTTTGAAAATGACATCTGCTCGTAAATTTAATTAACGCCTAACAATAATTTTATTTAAAAAGTGTATTAATTAATGTATTTTAATTAAAGCTAGCGTTTCTTCTAGTTGTAGTTTACAAAATTATGATACACAGATCACTATGCAATTTGATTTGGTTAATATTGGAAAAATTCAAAAACCAAACGCATGTCATTTACACAAATCCTAATAAAAATATTTTCGTCATAAGACCAAGTTCTGCTTAACATTACATTTGCCAAAAGTATTGATAATAACATGCATATTTTTAAATGTGTGCAAATTCAAAATGTATATATACATATATTTGAATATAATACAAATATATGTATACACATTCATGCAATGTGTATGCATTTATTTTCTTACACAAATTCTCAATGAATGAACAGGAAAAAACTTTCTTCTGAGAAAATGTGTAGCTAAACTTCATGATAAAACTGAATGACGTGCATATAAAAATACTCTATGTTCTTTTCAATCGAAATGTAAAAGTTTTCGCTAGTTATTTCAACTTCATCGGTAGAAGAGACGCTAAAATTTCAGACAACAAAATAATCGTTAACTTTTTCAATCTACATGACAATAAAAGTTACAAACTAGTTTACTCTGCCACTCTTTTCCCTCTAATTCCAACAAATCTAATTCGACAGCTAAAGCGACAAGAAACGCTTCATATATCTCTAATTCTTTTTTCTCTCTCTCCTCTCCTTCCTGAAATTTCATTTTATTTTTACCCTGTACGTGTCATACTATCACTATGAGGTTACTCATAATTAAGCGATTTGTTATTTTCTTCTCTCACAGTGACGGTTCCGATTTGCGAGCCCCCCTGTTCTTTGCACTCGGTTAGTATCGGAGATCGATTCGGTCGACACGAAATAGCGAGGCGCTATTCAAACCGACCAACCCAAGCGTGCACAACACACATAACATTTTTTTTTCTGATGTTTCTTTTCTCTTTTCTAGAAACAAATTTTTTGTTTAATTTTTGCACCTTCTAAATGAGAATAAAAAAAAAAAAATCCACTTTTTTTGCTTCGAGTTTATCTGTATCTCGTTTAGCATCCGCCAATCTCTTCCCTCCCCCATACCGAACTCTCACCCTACACCCCTCCCCTTATTATTAATAAAAAACATACATGCCAGTCATATCTCTCGATGAGCAAATTGAATACAAGTGCAAGAGAAGGATGAGAATATAACAACAACTAAAAATATAAAAAATCGAAAAACACAGCAAAGAGATGAGTTAGGGTGGGTGGAGAAAGTAACAGCAATGAAACTATGTGTATAAAAAAAAAGAGAGAGAGAGAGAGAGGGTTGCCGAACAAAAAATATTAAAAAAGTAGAAACATTACATTAAAAATCCCAGCGTATTTAATTGCTAGCTGATTATCGTTCCCCAAATACCATAATGACTGGGAAATCTGCGCAACCTTTAACACTAGAAATTGGAACAACCGGATGATAAAGAGGACGGGAAAAAATAAGAGGATCAAAACCCCAGTACGGTAACTCTGGTGGGGTGGCCCGCCAAAAAACGTAATTAAATGTTTGAGAGTGTTATCTCCCCCCTAACTCTACCTACATTACCATCGCATACGACGAGCTTTTTGTCCGTCTTATCGTACGACAAGCATCAGAAATGCGCCGCGTAAATATGGTCCGTTTCTAAACATGATTAATTATATGCTGTTTCTAACGCTAATTCCTTTTTGTTGGGGGAAGGGAGTCTTTTTTAGGGGAGATATACCCCATGAATACCCGTGACGTGTAGATGACTCAGTGCAAAGTAGAAATGTCCCAGCACCAAGCAATTAGTGATTGCACCACCTTTGCGTCTAACTCAAACTCAGCTGTTGGATTTTTTTTTTTTTTCAGGTTCGTTAATGCGTTAGACTTTTGTTCGAGAAATTTTGTTTGGGGAGACCGCATTTTTTTTTTTTTTAATGTGTGAATTGTCTCGGAAAATGTAATTTACAAAACCTAAAATTGACTGCTTAAATTTCGTGAGCTACTGTATTATTATCCAAAATCAAATTTTACTAAGTGAATTAAAAGTGGAATGAAAAGTTTTAAAAGAGTCTGCCTGAATTTAATAGAACAAATACGGATTTCTACACAAATAATACAAATATTCTAATAAAAATATTTTTCGCTAATAAAAAATTACCTAATTGTTTCAAATTGTATGACGGGTTCCGTTTGCAGATGAATTACCTGACTAGTATAGTTTTATTAAATTTATAGAGTGTGTTGATTTCTTAGTGATGTAGATTTATCAATAAGATGAACATTAAAAGAACAACAAATTTAAAATTATTAATTAAATTTATCAACAAGAAGAACATTAAGAACAAGAAAAACATAAAAATCAATATTCTCTTAAGTCATTTAAATAGCTTGCTATGATGGGTATTGAAAATATTCTTGTTCAAAAATTTAATTATTTGTTGATGGAAATAAATTTAATTTTAAAAGATTAGACAAACAGAGTGTTCTTTATTTTTATCATGTGAAGGTAAACAAAATTTTACAATTTTTGTATTACTAAAAGAAAATTTGATTATACATGTATAAGTCTATCTTCTTTTAATAGAGTTCTTATAAGAAATTTAATTTAATTCTTAATAAGATTTTTAATTTAGTTCTGAAAATATTCTTATTCTTATCTTCTTATTCAATATTCAAATATTCTTATTTAATTAATTTTTTATGTAATAATAAGTCTATCTTCTTTAATAGAGTTCTTATAAGGAAATTAATTTAATTTTTAATAAGATCTTATATAAGAAGTTCTTAATATTTGTTTTCTGAAAATATTCTTATTCAAAAATTTAATTATTTGTTGATGAAAGGTTAAGGAAATAGCATATTTTTTACTTAAAAATTTTACATTTTTTTTTTTTTTTTATTACTAAAAGAAAACTTTGTCATATGTGTAATAATAAGTCTATCTTCTTTTTAATAGAGTTCTTATATAGAATTCGATAGCAATGTAAGCAAGGATCAATTTACAATCTTTAAATACAGCAGCAATTTGTTTATTAAAAAACTAGCCATAAAGATTTTGCTCATAATTACAATAATTCCTAAAACTATAATCCCTTATTGCATATACTTATATTTAAATAAAAGTATCAAGTACATCAAACTAGTATATTTAGAGTGAAGAATTGGAATTACAAAATCTTTTTATTACGGAATAGCTTTCAAGATCGTAATCATGTACTTCAGTGGGGTTCATCAACATGGAAACTTTAACATGTTATCATGATAATCTAATTACTGATCTATTTAGTAATTAGGGGCTGCAATCATATTATTTAAAAAGAATTTTTAAAAAAAAAAAAAAGTACCATTTACTTATTTTTCAGGTATACATAAACACTAATGCCTATGTGTTACACATAAAATTCCTTAAAAATCACAAGTTACAGTTGTTGGGCTTCTAATTAGATACACAAATCATTGAAATTTGCTCATGAAGTTCATTCGACATCTCAATCACATTCTCTCACTTGTGTTAAACCTCTCTCTCTCTCTAATTATTTTGAATAACATTAGAGATTATTTTTCTATAGTGAAAATTTTTAATTGGGCCTTATTTTTTTTTGCATCAAGATAGCTTGTAATAAAAATCTAATATTTTTAATGTATATATATATTTACACTTTGTTCTATTTTTCAGTGATATTTTTTCACTTCTTTTTTAATATATTTATTTACTTTATTTATTTTCTATGCTTATATAATATAAATAAAATTATTTCTCTAAGTACTATAAATTCAAATTATAAATATATGAAGCTTATTGAATGAATCAATTATGTTTTAATTTTTTAATAGTTGGATATTTAACCATTCTATATAAAAATTTATTTATTTGAAAAATTTTGTCATGACTATCATTTTCAAAATTATAAATACTATTCAATAAACATATAACGGCTTAATAATATTTAATGCATTTTTTTTATATCAGAAAATGGTTTATTTACAGTTGAAAAAAATCTGAATATAGACATCATAATATTTTATACCATTAAAATCATTTTGTTAAATTTTACAAAAATACATGCTCATCAAACTGAAAATTATATTATATGTTAATTGTATAAGACGATATTTATGTCCTAATTTTAAAGTGTTTCAAAAAAAGATTTTTATTTCATTAAGTTCCTGTATATTTTACCCTTACATACACAAATATTCCGGTTATTTTCAACAGCATTAATTCTTTGAAAACACTAAAGCATTTGTTATAGATTTTTTATTATATTTAAAGTCAATGAATTCATAGTTTTAGAATTGGTAAATATAAAATTTCACATTGATTATATATTAAATTTAATATAATACATGGAAATTCTAGAATGTTTATAAATTTAATTTTTAATTAAAAATTAACAAAATCTGTGATATATTTATTAATTAATTAATATTTGAACAATATTATTATTTTTTTTTAAATGCGTTAAATACCAAGTTTTGTATTATATCACACAATTTAACTTTTTTTATGAAATAAATCACAATGAATTAAATTAATTATTTTAAAAATATATAGTTAAATTTTTTATTGTCATTAATAGAAATACATTTTTAGAAAAATAATATTTAATAGTATTTAGTTAGATTAATCAATACAGAAATACATATTTTTTTAAATTTTGCTTTTGGGTTCCAAATCAAGAAAATGCGTTTATTCTTAATTACTTTTTACAAATCAAAATAACACACTGTTAAAAATACTCACCCATTTTAGTTGGATTTAAATGTTTTTCAAATGGCATCTCTGGAATTACGTTCTGATTTAAAATACTTTATTTAAATTTTCTACTGGAATTATACAACCCTAATTAATTCACGAATTTAAAATAAAGTAAAAATTATTTATTCTAAAACTCCAGCGTTGCCATTGAGTATTATGAAAGTGTAAGATTTAAAAGCATTTTCAATTATTTTATTTGTAACGCAGACGATTATTTTCTTACAGAGAATATAGCTTGTTCGGAGCTTAAAAAAAAAAATTTGTAGTGACAGTACTTTATTTAAATTATAATATTTAGTTTGTTCAAAACTTCCGAATTATTATTTAATTAAAAAAAATCTTTATTTTTTTTATTTTCATTAAATCAATTCGTTTATTAAACATTTCTTGTAAATCTAATTTAATATCATGTTTTGTTTCTTATAACAAAAATTACATAGTATTAATATCGTTTTTATTATTAAATTTCATATAAATTAATTTCTGAAAGAAAAATTGTTTCTTGAATTTCAAGGTAAGGTGAATAAATATTATTAATAAACGAACAAAATATAAAACACTTTTTATTTTTTTATTTATGTTTTATTAAAAGGATCTAATATTTTGTATTTCTCACTATTCAAGCTAGAGGCCTTTATTTATATGCAGATAGATTAATTGTAATAAATTTATTAATTATTCGCTCTAGAACATATTTTATAAAATTATTTAATTGAATTCATTTTACTAGTTTCGAAAAAAATTAATACAAAGTTTAAAAAAATATTTTATTTATTTTTAAAAAAAATATCGAAAATAACCAATTTTCTTTGAATCTGTGAAAGCATTGCACTATCTGATTATGAATATTCTTAAATTTAAATTATATCTTTCTAATTATATTTTTCTTTTTTCTAATTATATATTTTATTAAGCTTACAATAACAATTCAAATTTTGTACTAATTTATAGGCTTTGTCTCTTTAATTTGGCAAAATAGAATAAATAAACAAATAAAATAAAAAAGAAAACGATAAATTTCTGTAACATTTTTTTCAATGGAATAAAATTAAATAAATTAAGTGTTCTAGGGCATATTTTCTCAATCTAAAAAAATAGTGTTTTATACTTTAATTAATCATTTTTTTTTAATTATTTCTTTCATCATTCCTTGATATTAATAATTTTAAAAAGAAATTTCTACTTGGAATATTTCGGCAAATGTTTTCCACTTTTTGTTCAAAGTTATGAAAATTTAGACTATTGTAAATTTTTCAAACAATTTATTCAACGAAAATAAAATTCAGTAAGTCGAATTAAATTTTTTTCTCTGCTGATTTATCGATAGTAATTCTTTTTTATATAATAAATTAGTTTTTAGTTAAAAAAGCAATAAGGTATTTAATTTTTAAGAAAATGTTACAGAAATTTCTTTATTAGTTTTAAATAATAAAAACCTCGGAAATAGAATTTAATAAAGCTATGTTAAGTAATTCATTTTTTTATGGATTATTGATTTATCGATAGTAATTCAATAAGTTTTATTTGTTATGGATTTATTGATAGTAATTCTTTTTAATGTAACAAAAATTAGTTTCTAGTTAAGAATAAGGTATTTATTTAATTTATAAGAAAATGTTACAGATGCTTCACTATGTTTTTAAATAAAATTATAATTAATTAATAGAAGTAATTTTGAAATAAAATAATACGGGGAAATAGCCCAGAAAACATCTTAGGAATTTTTAAGTCCTCAGGGGAAAGAAAAACATTTACAAATTATAAGTTCCATTTGGTTTGTCGCTCTACGGTCATTTTGTGCACGCTTTGGGCTAATTAGACCGGGACCTAGAATTAAACGGACCTACTACTCACAAACATCCATGCCATCGCTAGGATTCGAAACTGAAGCCTGAGGTACCAAAGGCCGGAACGCTAGCCAATTGGCCATCAGGCCGCTTTTACAAATTATAGAGAGAAATGCAAAGCCTTCAAACATTTTCAGTTTTTGATATTTCATATAACAAGTAATATAAAAAAAAATTTTTGAAAGTCAATTCCTACTTTTTTTTCTATATTGCAGAAAATCCTTTATAAATAATTTTCATTCATTTTTTTTAAGTTTATCGGGCGCCATCTAGATAGAGGTAGATACATGCAGGAAATGTATAGTAGGAACACATAGATACATGCAGATAGGTAGATACATGCAACTGAAATCTAAAAAAAAAATGTAATTAGTTAATTAAATTTAATTAATGAATTAATATTTGAAAAAACTATATTAACATCAAGTAAGTCATCCACTACCAGTTCAAAAAAATGTATTTGAACTTGAGTGGATGAATAAAAAGTATTTTATTAATGATTGAAAATTTGAACAAGATATATAAATATATATAGGGAGAGTGTGAGCTAATAGAAGGAATTGAAAAATATTCACTTTAAAAAAAAAATATTGATTATAAAAGTTGCTGATTGTAAAATACAAAATAACTTTAGGAGATATACCTTTAAATGAGCTTTACTTTTGCCCATTTTACCATAATCATCATCAATAGCACTATAACCCAGAGTGGAGCAAGGCTTTCTTTGAAGAAATTTCCATGTATTCCTCTCGGTGATAATGGCCCTCCAATTCTTAAACCCTAGTTCATCAAAATCCTTCTCAACTGCGTCTATCCATCGCAACCTGGGTCGTCCTGTTCCTCTTTGTCCCTGTTACTTTGTCAAAATGAGCCTTTTATAGAATTTAAATCATTCATTCTAAATACATGAGCAGCTCAGTTTAAACTATTGATATTAATAAATTTTATAATACATGAGTCTTTATAGCATTATAAATTTCTGCTCTGTACCGTCTCCTCCAACAATCACTTTCCCTAACACTTCTAAAAATAGTCTTAATATCTTCTGCTCAAATATACCCAAGTGGGCTTCATCAGATCTTTCTCGAAAGTTCTCGAAGTTTGAGAGCCAGCCATTGACCAAAATAGGTCTAATAAGGTTTCGTATAACAAGAATTTAATTTTTCTTCTTGAACTATGATTTAACTCAAAAAAGGCCTTTATTTTATCATAACTTATATTTTTATACAATTTAGAGCAACAAACACATGCACAAGTTAGAAAATAACAATGTTTTTCATTTTATATCTCGCTTCTTCTAATTCTGTCTATCGCTTGAGTTCTATCAAATCTCCAATATTTGATCTATTCTAGAGAGAAAGAAAAATAAAAGCCGCCTTCCAAAGCAAATAGCCCATCAAATTCACCAACAGTTATCGTTCACACCTCTCTCACGTTTTTACAGAAAATGAATAGATGAAAAGCCTTATTTCCACACAGCTAACATCACATAACGTTGCACAATTGATTGCGTACCAGAAACCCTTTCAACATCAAAGAACATATTTTGCCACCCTTTTTTTTTTATATCGCGCCTTATGAAGAAAACCGTAATACGTTTTCAAACTTTTATTCCCTCAAGTTAAATAATAAAGAATAAAAAAATAAATAAATAAATAGAGTATGGGAAAATACACAACAAAATAAATGAAAGAGGAAGAAGAAGAAAAAAATAATAATAAAAGTGGAAAAGAAATTTCTCAGTCAATCAATTAAGGTTTTTTGGGGCCCATTTTGTTGTTGTTTAAGGGTGATGAAGAAGGGGGTGAAAAGACTTGTGAAGAAGAAGAAGAACTAATCTAAAGGAAAGACTTGATTTTGGTGGAAAATCCCCCCTAAACGATTCACCCAACATACATCGGCAACAACAACTTTCATTCAATCAATTGCATGTCGCCTCTCATTCATTCCAATCTTCTTAAAGGAAAGAGCGAAAATTTTCTTCAACACCTTGTGATGGTTGGGGATATAAATACGTTTTTTAATGTTCCCTGCTCGCACCTGATTACGTTAAGATGGGGATGGGGGGGGGATGGAAGAAATAAGAAAATATAAAGAACATCACCGGAGTAATTCGTGTTCATATCGAAAACTCTTTCTCTCTCATCTCTTTCCGGCACTCGTTGGAAGCTTTTGTTCGTAATCACGCTGTGAGGTCCCTTTTGCAAAAGCACAGGGCCCTTCGAATATTAATGTAGAGGCCCTTTCCCTTTTCCCACACACCCCCTTCCGAGCGAACGAACGAACAAGAGCAAATTGAATGCGTGTGTATGTGTTGCGATAAAGCATTGGTTGGGATGGTAGCAGGGTAATTAACTCCGAAAGGGAAGAAAATTCTTCGGAGCGATGTGAAAATTGAAGTTGCCGCATCAATTATGGAAGATGCTGCTTGGCTCAAAAGGCTATCATCAATAACACAAGAAACACGTTCGCGTCTGTGTACGCTGGGTACATTTTTTTTCTTTTCTTTTTTTCCTATTTCGACTTCGGTCCCTCTTTCTTTTTAAAAAAAAATCATTTTTTTTTTTTATTATTATTCGTTCATGTTTTAGTGCGTGGCCATTTTTTTTTTCGAGTTTGCCTTTTGGAGAAGTTTTTAATTCGTTGAGATGGCAACGAACGGAATTCCGATATGACAAGTTGACTCCGCTCGACTAGGAAGATCACTCAAAAGTTGGCTTTCCGAGAATTCCGTTTTTGTTTTGAAAAGAGAAATTGAGAAGATTTTGTCAGATAAAAATGATTTGTTTTTTTTTTTTAATTAAAAAAACTGATGTATTTTATTCTCACAGATTGTCTTAAAGGTCTTATACAACACCTTATGAATACATATTTATTTATTTATATATGGGCATTTAGTTTTCAAATTTTAGAAATTATAAATTTTTTTTATTTAATTTATTATCTATTATCTTTTATTTAAGTTTTTTTATTCATTATTTAAAGCATTTATTTATTATTATTTTAGCTTTTATTTTAATTTATTATTTTAGCTTTTTATTATTATTATCTTTAATTTTATTTGTACTAAATCGAATATAAATTACTAATATTTCAAAGAAATAATTTTTTTTTATAATATTAAATATTCTTTATCATATTTAAGTAAATCTAAATAATTTCCGCTTAAAATTGTAGGATTATACTACTGACATATCCCAGGCATCATAATAAATTAATATTTGAAAGAAATAATTAATATTAAATTAATTAATTTGAAATAATTGTTGATAGTTATCATTGAATTTGGTATATAATAATTAATATATAATTAATATTTGAATACGTGGCCGTCTGATATATGAAAATTAAGCCTGTAAAAATTTGGATATTCGTTGAAGATTAAAAAAAATGTATGATGAATTAATTAAGCTTCTTTTCTTAGTCAGGTAATCGAATTCATTTTACTTAATTGTAATTTTTTTATAATTTAATTTTTTTGTTTCACTTTAGGAGATGGCTTATTTTGTTAAGCATTTTACTATAATCTGTTTTTATCATGTGTGAACTTGATGACATACTGGTCAGAGTTCCGTGGCATTTCCAAAAAAGTGAATCTAGGAAATAAAAAAAAATGTAAGAGTATAAGTTATTTTTTAAAACAAATTATCCTCGAGCAACATGAGAAACTTTCATTTCAAAAACTTTTATTTAAAATAAAAGCTGATTTTCACGGGATTTATGCGTTTTTAAAACTGGCATGAAATAAGAGTTGCTAAATATATTGATCCATATCAAATCACGTGCTCTGTAGTTCACTTGAATTGTCTGTCTTTCAAAATATAATCAGATTAATGTCTCAATACCCCTTCTAAATAGTGTCTAAGGATTAATTTATGTCTATAAAAGTGAATTGAACCATCACTTAACAGACTTCTGTCTGAATTTGGCAGTGCTTCTTGTAGTATTTGAACAATTGCTTTTTCATAAAAGTTCTAGAGTTATTAAATTTCTTTATAGTGCAACTATTGAATTTGATAGTTCTTGTGAGGATTCTACACTTTAAGAGTTCCGATTTGTGACGACAATCTTTTCCACGACAATTGATTCGCCAAAACCGTAGTATCTTGTAACCACAGCGGCCATTTTGTTTGTTTGGGAGGGATTGGCGAAACCAGCAAGTGAAAAAAAAAAATCGGCAAGTAAACAGTGGTACTCTAAAGTACAGAATTCCTGTTCTTGTAACATTCTGACTAATTGCTTCATAAATTTCTTGGATTATTGAACATTGGTATACGCACCCATGTGTGTCTTTCCAGTAAAGTATGCTCATACGTGATAAATTAAAATTAGAGAGAGGATTTCAGTTTTTTAAAATTATTTTTCAATTATTATAACTATATTTATGTCAAATAAAAATATAAGATTTTTGAAATCGAGTTTTATATCAGCTATAGGAATTTTTATTAAATGGTGCATAAAATGTTTTTAGAATAAAATATCAATAATAATACAAATTATATATTCTTATTACAAATGCAAAAACACATAAAAAAAATGACAGAATGAATACAAATATGAAATTTTCTAACAACGAAAACGAATTACAGTTACAAGTTACAGAACACACAGTTCTGTTCTAAGAATATTCAGAAATGATACAAAAGTGGAGAAACGGTGGCAAACCAAAGAGAAAAAAAGCGCGTTGACATCCCAACCATAGAAAAGTCTCTTTTGCATCAACTTTTCCCATAAACAGGGTAGAAGAAAATAAATCTAGGGGGAGAGGAGGAAAAAGCATCACGACCTGGGAAAAGAAAATAACGTCTGTTGGCTGGAAAAAAAAAGGAACAACTTTAACACAGCATGGCCTTTTTCCATGTCCAACCAGTTTCATGTTCTATCATTCGAGGTGCCCTTCGAATTCAGGATAGGTGGGGGTAGTAAAAGACCAGGGAAAAAATGCCAGGGGTGGAAATCTTTACGCCAAGAGGGTGGCCAACACCTGGGTAGACCATTAATGTTTTTATACCGAACCCGTTTTCTGGTTGGGGTGAAATGATATTGTGCTGGTTGCCTGGATTCAAACGCAACAGCTGAGAAACAAAATTCTCAAATGTTTTTGCAGAGAACAGAAGGGAAAAAAATGTGAAAATGAAAGAATTTTTAAAATGTTACTAAAAATTTTTTTTTTTCTAATACTAATTTTTTTTTAAAAGTTTGTCAAAAAAAGACTTTACAAAAATATTTTTTTTTTTGAAAGAACATCGGAAAAATGTAATTTTATTTTATTTTAAAGGCGTTCATTGATTTTTAAACATTTTTATTTTTTGCAATCTATATTAAATTATTTGTTGTCTCATGCAACAAAAAAGACTTTAAATAATTTCTTCCTTTGATTATAAAACAAACACAATAATATTTAATTTTTAATTCACTTCATTTTTTTTTTTTTTCTTAAAATGAAAGAACATCTATCTCTATTTATACATTATCTATACATCTATATACATATAATACATATACATGCATACATAATATACATATATGTACTATATATACTATAACATTTATCTATTTGAAGATCTATCTATTTCCACTGGAATCGTTCATTGCAATCACTGCTAAGACTCGATGACGACTGTGACAATGTGTTAAAGAGTTTTGCCACGATAGATAGGCTGCCCGCTGTGTTTTCACATCCAGCACAATGGAAGTTCCCCTAACAGTCCTGAAAGGCAACGTTCTCCCATCATCACTTGATAGTTGGATGTTCACGGTATACATTAGAACACGAGGCTAGCTAATGAGAAAACTCCTTCAATTCAACATCACAAACACAATTCAAATATTTAATTTTTTAATTCACTGTTATTATATTTTTCTATATTTATAAATGCTTTTTATTCAAGCTCGTAATCACATAAAAATATTTATTTTTATTTCATATAACACAGTTCAACAATAATTTGTATAAATGGATAGCTGTAGCTGATTTTTATCTATTATGCTATTGTAAAGTCGAACATAAATTGCTCACGTAGCTTAATTTTTTTTTTGTTTTTGTAACTTTACATACATATATATATATATATATACATGTCTATATAAAGCGACAACCCAAACCCAAACCTCGAATCCAAAGAAAGAATTTTAAAGTCAACTAATTTAACTCACTTATTCCAGGCATATACAGGAAGCTTTCAATTTTACATCACATGTCAGATTTCGAACAAAGCACTCTCAGTTCTGATACTCGTCCCGTTGCCCACCAAAATACACGAACTCTGTCTCTTACACAATAGTGAACAAGAAAAAGAAATCTTTTAATTATTCCTGCACATCAAATATTTTTAAATATTTGTACTATCAGATTAAAGCATTAATCACAGAAAAGGAGATTTAATTCGTTCTAAGAATTCCCCCTTAAGGTTCAGGAGAAACGAATAGAACTTCGAATCGTCCCCACAGGACCACAGAGAAACTCTTCCCAACAAACCAAACAAAGAAAAAGGGGGGGGGAGGAAGTAGATCAAAAGGAAATTGAAGGACTCATCAACCCTTCCCCTTCTCATCAGGGGAATCGATAATAGTGGAATCAATTGTATGGAGCTCGTGGTCATTCACAAGGCCTATCACTGAGCGTTTAATTCAGTGGATTGAATATGTTAAATCACTCGTGTTTGCGTATCACGCCAATTACATCGTAAGGGCAGAACTTAATGAGGGCATTAAAAATGTGGTTTTCAAGGTTAATAGTATTACTGGGAAATTAGACAAGCAGTACAAAAGATGCTGTAATCATTAATTTGTGTTACTAACCTATTAAAATAATATACAATGTTTCGTAATACTAATTAAATATTAATAATAATGATCATTTTTCATTTCATAAAGTAATCGTAGAGTGAAATGAATTCTAAGTGATTTAAAAGTTCACCATGAAATATTAATGCCATTTTGAGTTGGATTATATAGATTATTTTTTGATTTGGTTTTTTATAGATTCGATAAACAGCGTGTGCCATTGTCTTTTCTTATAACAACCTTCTATTGCACTCTATGTTTTCATAAACTTCCTCTAGTCATTTCTTAGTATCATTCCTCTAATAATAACTTAGAAAACTTTGTTAATGAAGTTTCGATCTTCTATATAGTTTCTACTATTCTTCTATCTAATTTCTCTTCTCCTTAGGTATATTTTTTAATTTACTTATGGTTATTTTTAAAGTTCAAGAAAATATATTCACGGAAAAATATATCCAAAAAACAAACCAGAACATGTTTGTATTCACATTATGTCTTGGCAACATGTTTGAACGCTATTGAACTGGTTCCATTAGTTTAGTTCCTAATGTGCAGGCAATTAATATTCATATGTTTCATAATGTTGCTTAAACAATGAATTTTTCTGACTTTTTTTTTTTATTTATTCACAATATAATGATACTCCAAAATATGATTTGGCAGTTAGAATGGATGTCTTGATTCTTTGAATATGCCTTGGCAACATGTTTGAATTCACATATGTATTGGCAATATGTTTGAACACTACCGAACTAGTTTCATTAATTTAGTTCCTGATTTTACCACATGTGACATAAATTTAGCATCTTTCTCCAAAAAGATATTTAAAATCATTTCTCTTTAAAGAAAACAATGTTTACAAATGAAATTATCTACTTTTATTAAAGTTTTCAATTTTCAATTTTCAATGAATTCATTCTAACTTTAATTTACAGATTTTTGTCGATTGACTTTTTACACTGTAAATTGTTTAATTATTATGTGATGTATTTTATTGCTCCGTGTTGTAGACATGTTTTTTCAGTAAAGGAAGCTTTTTTTTTGTAAATTAAAGTTAGAATTATATGAGAAATACAATATAAATTCTTTACAAATTGGTAATTGTATGTATTTTAAGACTTTGTGGAAATTTCTTATATGACCTTAATATTTTAATTATGAATCTACAAATATCAATCTTCCTTCAATAAAAATAGAAACATTCATAAAAGATTCAAACTTCCGTCTGTAAAATTTAAATCCATAATTGTATTATCAGGCCTGTACACAACCCACTTTTTAATTAATTTAGTCTGCCTAATTCTTAACAGCTTATAATTTATATTATGTAGCAATAAAATATTATGTATATTTTTATTACGACCACCAAGACTACCGTCAAGTAAATCTTCTTTACCTTTTTTTTTTTTTTTTTTTTTTTTTTTTTTTTAAATTATTTTTGCTTTCCTCCATACACACACTTTTACAACTCGCAGCATTATAATCAGACCACCATTTCGTTTAACTTCCGCATTTCTCTCACTGCTTCCCCAAGAACAGGAAGAAAACAGGAACAAAAATAGTAATAGAAAAAAAGTTCTTATCCCGAATCATAGAGAAATAGAAGGAGAGGAGGCCTAGGTGCGTGGGTGTGCCTTTCTTCTTTCTTGATTAGTCAGGTGATGAGAGGGCCTCTGACCCCCCAACGGGCAAGCCCCCGCATCACGCAATGTCGTCTGCCACATGCCTTTTTCCCACACCTTTTCTTTCCACTGTGGCCAACAATCCCTTCGAACACCCTCTCTTCTACCACCCCCAACCCCAACCGTCACTCTGGAAGACTTTCGGAAAGTGAGTTTTTGCTCATACACTTCTTCTTCGAGTCCATTTATTTGGGCCTCACTTCTAACCACATCAACAACACTGAAAAGAAGAAATGAGATATTAGTTGAATAGGTATAAATAAAATGTAATTTTCCAGCAAATATGTAAATAATTGTTCAATTTTGATTAATTAGTAACTATTGGAATTGTTTGTTGTTTGAATTTTTTTACTTGATTTGATTTGTTAAAAACCTAATATATAATCACATAGTAAAAAGTATAAAGATATCATATAGCTGGTGATTTTCGTGATGAAAACACTATGAAATAAAAACAATACGAATCTGGGGCAAATTTGAGTAAACTCCTATTATGTAACCTTAAAATTGCTATTTAATGTTACATAATATTAGTAATTGCATACTAATGTTACAGGAGTATAATATATAGTAGGAGTATTACTATTTAATGCTACATAATACTATTTATTAGCTCCTATTACGTAACATTTAACTTCTAATATGTAACATTTCCTGAAGGTTTGGAAAATAGTCTGTATGTTTTATTATACTGTTTGCAATACATCCAGATATGTTTTGCCGCTTATTTTGCTTATACATACTTATTAAACAATAGTTTTCATGCAATTTTATTTTTTAGAAATAATTCGATGGAATTCGATTAATTGAAAAGTACAAAAAGGAAGAATGCAAATAGTTTAATGTATAAAAACCGAGTTAATAATATAAAATACGAATAAAATATATCATCCAAACTTATCACTATAATATTAATAAAATTAATAGAAATTAATAATAATATTAATATATGAATAGGGAAAGTTTCAAAATATTTCTCATAGGCTAAATAAATAAACAAACATTGATAAAATATGAATTATTTCTAAATATTTTCAAGACTAATATTTGAAAAATAATTATATTAGCGAACAGTGTTTAGTAACTGTAAGCAAATAATCTTAATTTATCAAAAGTTAAAATATGAATGATAAGTTGTTCCACCAAAATCTAATACATTGTGGGTTTTTTAATTGAACTATTCTTGAGAAGCAATCATTATTATTATATTTTTTTAGCAGTTTCATTTAGAAACTTTGTTTATTGTAATGTGTATTACACTCACATAATTTAAATAGTTTATCTCTGCCAAGAAAACAATAAATAACTAAATAAACCAAATGTAAAAAGATTAAGTTTGATTTATTAACTTCACATATTTATTTTAAAATTGGTTAAATTAGAAAATATTGTTCAATAAATATTATCAGATAAATAACATATCAATGTAGCAAGAAAAAAAATACTATATATAAACAAAAGTTTCTTTCATTTAAATTGATTTCTTTTTGTTATTTCATAATTATTCAGTTTAACAGTAACGAGGATTAAGAAGTATAGACAATATAAACATTAACTCTAATTCTGAATACTCTAAATTTAATACTTCAGTTTAATTTTCAAATGTTAATCATTGGATATAACGTTATAAAAATAACTTGCTAAAAAAATAAAATAGAATTTCTCTCCATTGCAAGCTAGTGATTGGTTTAAAATAATGTATAGCATCAAGTAATTTCCAATGTAGTTAATTTGAATAGATATTAGACGATATAAATAGATATTACTTCAGTTTAATTTTCAAATTTTATTCATTAGATATAACGTTATAAAATAACTTGCTTAAAAAAGAATTTCTCTCCGTTTCAAGGATTGGTTAGAATAATGCAATACATCAAGCAATTTCCAATTTCTTTCCATTTCAAGGACTGGTTTAGAATAATGCAAAAAATCGAACAATTTCCAATGGTGCTAATTGATTAAATAGATATTAGAGCTATTAAAAGGTGCTGAAGAGGAAAGCCAACAACTAGTCGTTAAACTGAGTGTCCTTAGAACTAAACTTCTACTGAAAAAAATTATTCTCATGTAGTTGCAGAGACTCCAGTTGGTCCGTTTGAGTCTAGAAAGGCCAACAAGGATTAAGAGATTATAGAAAATATAAACATGAACACTAATTCTAAATATTCTAAATTTATTAGTTCAAATTTTATTCATTGAATGTAACGTTATAAAATAACTTACTAAAAAAAAAAAAAAAAAAAAAAAAAAAAAAAAAAAAAAAAAGGAAGAATTCCTCTCCATTGCAAGGTAGTGATTAGTTTAGAATAATGCAAAACATCGAACCATTTCCAATGGTGCTAATTGGTTAAAAAGATATTAGAGCTATTAAATGGTGCTGAAGAGGAAAGCCAACAACTAGTCGTTAAACTGAGTGTCCTTAGAACTAAACTTCTACTGAAAAAAGAGTGGAATTATTCTCATGTAGTTGCAGAGACTCCAGTTGGTCCGTTGGAGTCTGGAACGGCCTCGGTCCCAGTGGCCAATGCAAATTCAGGTTAAAACAGTCAGACTCGGGGGACTTGAGTTTCGACTTACCATTGTTGCACACAACCCCCATGGCATCGACTTCCGATTCTTGCGTTCGATTTCCGTTCGGAGCTTGTTTTTTGAGGAGGACGTCTTCAAAGGGGAAGAAGTACTTTGTGCGTGTGTCTGTGTGTGCATTGACGAGTTAGTGGTGCATACCCCTGTACCCCACTAAAACTTTATTTCGACTTCACTTACTGCTGCCTCCTACCCTCTATCTTCTTCTTCCTACTCCTCCCCTACCAAAAGATCGCGCTTTCGAATAACCAAATAACTTTTGGGTTTGAAGTTAAAACTTGCTCTAAATTGATTTGGAGTTTTACCGCAGGAGGAAGGCCCTCTTGTAAAGGGTTGTGCGTGTGCGGAGAATTTGAGGAATTTATATTAGGCATAAAAGGGATGTTCATCAAATTTTGTTTCTTTTGTTGGATTCTGCATGTGAGAGAAAACACTTGGCTCGACTTTTTTTTTTTAGAGTTCTTTTCGGTTTTGTAGAATTAATTTGGTTATCTTGTATATGTGTATATATTTTTTTAAATTCGAATGAAATTTCAGAGGTTTTTTTTTTTTTTATTATTATTATCTAGCGTGAATTTTTTGAATAAAAGTTTTTTCTTGCTTATTTTAAGAACAGCTTTATATAAAGTTCTAGAAATTTGACTGCTGTGTCGTTGATGACCAAGGCAAAAGAAAAAAAGACAGATTATTTTTCTACTTTTACACAATATTTTACAAAAAAAAAAAGTTGTCTTACTTCTTTTGAAGAAAAAAATTTGTAACTTGTGTTACGGATCACAACATAAGAAATGCCACATTTAATAGAATAATAATTACGAAAGTTTATTTTTTTCTATATGAAATATATCTTATTTAATCTATATAAACATATATGCAACGACAAGTAGCCATATAAGCAACACGATTCTTCTAATAATTAATATAATGAACAACTTGTGGAACAACAAGTATACAAATAGGAAACAAGTAGTCAGATAAGCAATACGATGCGTATGTTTCACATGCTGTTCATTATAATTAATATAATGAACCCCACGTGAAACATCAAGTTGACATTAATCAAAGTTAGACAAAATATTTTATAAACAATGGCTACAAACATAATAGTAACAGAATCTGTCTATGAGTTAAAGAACGAATAAAAGAATGAAAGAGGAATATTAATATTTAAATAGAAAAGAAGAAGAAAGAAGTATATTAATATTTAAAATATAGAAATGGCAATAGAAAAGTCAATTAACATTTAAAGGACAACAGTTTTCTTCGGATGGCCATCGATTCATTTTCTTCTATGAATCGATTATTTTTTGTCTTTTCCATGCATTGTAAATTTTATTTCTGCATCATTGTGTATCAATATGTCTAGAGCAGATTTTGAGCTGCATTGATTATATTCGAGAATAAATAACTAAGTAATAAAATTAGTCACCCGATATTCCACAGGTTTTTTTTTTTTTTTTTTTTTTTTTTTTTGGTTTATCGGTTTACAGTCATTTTGTGCACAATTTAGACACACCTGATGCTCATTGACTAGCGCTTTGCTCTTTGGTGCCATAGGCTTCAGCAGTTTCGAATACTGGCGGTGGCATAAATGTTTGTTAGTGGTTCGGAATTCCCGTTAAACTTTAAGTCCCAGTCTAATTAGCCTAAAGTGGGCACAAAATGACCACTGAGAAACATCCAAATAAAATGAAACATCAAAAAAAATCTTAATAAATTTAAATATAAAACATCCTTCTAAAGTTTTATATTTAAATTTATTTTGATTTTTAAATATATATTTAAAATCAAAATATGTAAAAATGTGGTTTTATGTAAAACATTACCGTAAAGCGACAAAAATCAAACCACAAATTACTAAGTAATATCCAAACCATAGGAACAGATATCATCTTCTAAGAAGTAGAATCGTTTTAGATATCTTGGGAAATGATCATGGCCACTTGTAAACACCATTTCTAAAGTCCTATATTAAACTTAGAACTCGAACGTGAAAATTGGCTCTTCTTGGCCAAACCTGACTCTCGTGCCTTTAAACAGCAACACTTCCCCAACAAGAAAAACCCCAAAGATACAAAGTTAACATTCAATCGATCACAGCGCAAATTGTTTCCTCCCTAATCTGCTTTAAACGATTCCCATCCTTGCTTTTCATCGTCTTCTTCAAGAGGCCACACTCTTAAGTAAACAATAATAAACTTTTAATTAACGTTTTGCCATGACCCTTTACAAGTCTCTTCTCACACCATCTCCCGAAGTTATTACCACTCTCTTTCTTCTTAAGTTCCTAAAAATGGTAAGTTTCATACTTTTCAAAAATGATTCAATGAAAGGAATGGAAAAGGGGTTGTCGGGAACAGGGTGGGGTGGGGGATGGCCGAAAAATTCAAAAAAGAAACTTCCGACTTTGAGCGATGACGGGCTGCAAAGCAGGTGTCAAAAGCTCAGCCCATTACTGGAGAGTTCCACGAAATATGAGCGATTAAGCTTCTAAATTAATGGCTTTCATTACCGCTGATTATCCGAGAACCCTTTCCAATTGAATCTCCCTTTCTCAGCGGCCGTCTTTCAGAGAAATCTGTTTCTAGGGAGACTTTTTTTCTTCCCCCACCTTTCTTTCCACCCCTGCCCCTTTCCTTCCTTTTCTTAGAGAGGAGGATTGTAATTATAAGCCCCCTTCTTTCCCTCTTGAATAGAAACAATGAAAGAAACGGCATACTACAGTTAACCACTAGCATCCAATTATGGGGAAAGCTCTCTGGTTTTGGAATAATTCCCATTGATATCGTTTTGGTGAATTATTCTTATTAGGTGCTTTGTATTCGAATGAGCAATAGAAAAAGGGGGTGTTTTGCGTATTTTGATTATTAGACGGATTACTCGGGATTGGTAATTCTATTACTTTTCTATGAGTTCGCATGTAATATGTGGATTACTATTTAGAACATATCATAATATTACCTAAAGTCTATTTTGTATTTATTTCGATCTAAAAGCCTGTTTAGAATTTTTGCATAATTTTTTTAAAGCCTTATTCGTGGCCCAATGATAGCTTACGCAATGCAGACAATTTTAGGTTCGAATCTTATGACAGTTCCCGTTGTGGTCGTGACAAAGTCCATAAAGTGTCTTGCATCGATAGTTAGTCTGCTTAAGGATTACTATTAAAAACATATCATATTATTACCTAAAGTCTGCTTGGTATTTTATTTCAAGCCTGTTTAGAATTTTCGTAATGATTTTTAAAGCCTTATTAGTGGCCCAATGATAACATACGCAATGCAGAAAATTTTAGGCTTGAATCTTCTGATAACGTCCGTTGTAGTCATTCCTTTCAGAAACGATGAGACTTTATTATGGTCGTGACAAAGGGCGTAAATAGTCTCGTATAGATAATTAAGCTACCTTATAGGAATTTTCCATCCTTTTACCCAACAAAACACGGGGAAGGCACTTACTTTAGAAACTTTGGCAGAACAGTTATCCTTAAAATTATTACCAGAAGACCCATTCGTTAGAGGGCTATCCGTGGTATTAATGAGTGAAACATGAGGCTTGCCATTATTCAGATGAAAAAAACGATTATAACAAAAATATAACATTTTCCTCCTATTTAAAAAATTTCTGTTTTTGAATATTTTAAGCTTATGCTGTTTCATGTTATTATTTTTAAATTATTGAAGGCATTAAATTTATATTATTATTTCCAATGGATAATTTATCTTCTTAAATCTTTTACAGTTAAAAACTGAAAAAGAAAGCATTCAAAACTAAGTTAGAAAATTAAAAATGAAAAACATTACAGTGACTTCTCATTATTATTTTTTTTTCAAATTAAGCTTGAAAAAATTATCAGAATTTAAAATTGTATTTAACTTAAAAACTTATAAATACTAATAAAATTCAAAATTATAGGTAACAATTTATTATAATATGTTAAGTGAGCAAATCAATATTGTACAACTGAATAATATTGGTTTACTAAACTAAAATGTTATACAATCAAATTAAAATTAAATGACGTTATTTCTTTTAATAAGCATTGAAAAAACATTCATGCAAGAGCACACAGGTACATTATTTTTAACCTGTAGCCATTATGTGCCTGTAGCGCACAAGCAGATTACTTTTAGCCTGTAGCCATTATGCCTGCTGAGCACAGGCCCATTATTTTTGCAATTAAGAATTCAATGTCCAGTCCTATTAAATTCAATTAATTTTTGTAAATTAACACATGAATAAATGATGAAATGTATTTGTATTAAAGTATTAATTTTTTTAATTATCGATATTTATGACTAGAGAAATTATATGTCAATCAATTTTCTCTGACTGTACTGCACCCTAATTCTTGCCCTTTTTATGATGTTTTATGGTAATGATTTGGTTTTATTTGTCGTTCTACGGTCATTTTGTACATACTTAATTAGACTGAGACCTACAGTTTAACGTGAATGTGAATATGAAGCCTGTAATATCAAAGGCCAGAGCGCTAACCAGTTGGGCCATCAGTACGCCCACCCATATGTAGAACGTTCCTGAAAGTTTGCGGCATCACTGTCTAATATGAAAATGTATCAAGTCTTTCAAGAGTTCGAAAGTTCGAGTACTCAGTGTACGATATTTCCAAGGTCATTTTAACAATTTGCCTTTTCTCACTGTCATTCATTATGAATGGGCGACCCTATTTTATTTATTGTTGATCCTATTTTTTCCCCCTCTTTTTAGTGATGTAACGAACTGCAGAAAAGCTTAATTTTAATTGCTTTCCAATATTTTTGTAACTCTTTCCTGAAGCCGGAGGTGTCAAAGGCCAGAGCGCTAACCAATTAGCCATCAGGCGCGTTTTGTGGCAATGAGGAAAAGGATTGAAGAAATAGGAGACACTATAAAATTACACTAATTATGTGCGATTAATACTGAATATTTTTATTTATTAGTTAAAATAAAGAAAATGCCTTCTTGATACAAATTCATGCCCTCATAGATTGGAGATACTTTGCACAACAGATAAACTCTCAACCAACTACCAAAAATGAAATGGCTTCAGTTGGCGACAGTCAATTAACTCAACAAGACTGATAACAACATCCACAATGGCGCTTTGGGAAAGACAATCTCAGCTGAATGGGAGGATTTTTTTTTTTTTTTGGTGTGTGCAAATATGTGGTCGCCAAACCCGACCACTCCGTCATGCCCCGGCATCTGTGGCATCAGCCAACCGAGCCAAGTGACTCAGTCCTTGCGGAAGGGGAAGAATATCTCTCGGAATATTTTCCTGGCTATGAAAATCTAAAAAGGCACAGAGAGGGAAACCGCGGAAGGGAAAAAAAGTGCCAGCCAGCTGGCGCGCAATTAATTGGCGGTGGCTCTTACGCCAGCTGACTGCCCCACCATCAATCACGACGCCAGGGGGCGCTCACATCCATCCACCTTCATCATTTAATAAGAAACTTCCCCACCCACCCCTACTTCTTCTTCAGACATTTGCTTCCCTATGAATTTTGCTAGATTTTCCAAACCGACACCACTTAAGAAGACTGCTATTTGATTTGATTTTCAGTGGTTTCTTTGCCTTTTAAATTCGGTTTTTGTATTTTAGAATGGTCCAGTCACTGTCTAGATTTATTAGTTGATGTATATCTATAGTACACTACCATCTTAGAAAGGTGACATTGTTTCCGAGAGTAACACAAAAAATGTGTGTGTGTACAGTAATTAATATAGCTGTGATTAGCATGCCGGGCTTCTAAACTGAAGGACTTGGTTCGTTCGTGTTTATGAAGGTTGTGAATCCTCCAGGAGAGTTTGTTCCAAATTTCTGTGGCACCTTGGAATAACAATAACAAATCTAAGTTGTTTACAGATTAGGACCAGATATGAGTGTGGTCCTGATTCAGCATTGTTCATGGATACAAACCAAATTATTTCTTAATATAAAAACACGATGTTTAGCTGCCATATTTAATAAAATTTGCTAAGACAGCACTGTAACACATGACACGCAAAATACAATTATATGTCATATATTTACAAAATCACAAGAGTTCCAGGCAGTACAGAGGGTACAGTCTGGAACTCTTCACTCACCTCTGCACACTCCCTTTTTCACTTTCTCCAAATATATTCAAATTTTTTTTTAAATTATTTCCCCTTATTTGTTACTATATTACTTAATAAATTTTAAATAATTATAAATTAATACTTCAAACTGTTACCAAACATGTATGATAACACGTTCTCGTTCTTTTTGCAGCCTGCAAACGGAAAGAAGAGCAACAGCAACAACAGCAAAAGAACCCCAACACCCCCAAGAAGCCCCGCTTAGTCTTTACCGACCTCCAGCGGCGCACCTTACAGGCCATTTTTAAAGAGACGAAGCGACCCTCCAAGGAGATGCAGATCACCATCTCCCAGCAACTTGGACTCGAACTCAGTACCGTCGGGAACTTCTTCATGAACGCCCGCCGACGCTCGCAGGACAAGTGGCAAGACACTGAGGACAAGGCCAAATCGTCCCACCTCCTCAACGGACACCACCACCACCTCCTTCACCTCAGTCCCACCACTACCACATAGCTACAGCGGCCTCACATCTCTCCTGCTCTAACTCCTCCTCGGATCTTCATCTCCGGAGACATCAATGTGACAATAAACAACAACACAGGGCCGAGGTGTTTAGAAGGCATTGGGTGCCACCGCATGTAACTTCTGGGTGCAAGCGATTATTAAAATTTTCAAATTATTTTTAATAGATACTTATTGGCATTTATATTATTAAATAGTGTTTTGTTATTAATCACAGCATAAAGGTGTTTGCTATTTGATTTAATATAAATATCTATTCAAAATTTCAAATTTACGATTGATTTTTCATATTTTAAAATAAATGCACTGAAATATATTTCCCTTTTTTTAATTTTTGAAATTTTTTTTTTATTCTCATTTTTTATATTCATTTTTCAAAAATATATTACAATTTTTTTTTTAATTCCCATAATTTTTATTCCCATTTTTTTTAAATATATTCCCAATTTTTTTTTTTTTTTTTTTTTTTTTTTTTTTTTTCTGTCTTAATTTAGGCTTAAAATTGAAGTGGTTTGTGATTATTCTAAAGAATTCAAAATTTAAGCTTACTTTTTTTTTCGAACTATATTTAAATAAATGAGAGCAAAAAAAAAAAAAAAAAAAATTCTGAGCAAACATCTGATGCATTCTTTAATTAAGATAGCTTTGCATGTGAAAAATAATATGAATAATTTATGTGTAAATATTTGGAATTTTAGCATAATTGTTTCGAACTTGGAATTTAGAAAATCATATTCTTGTACACTTAACAAAATTATTACTATTATTCTTATAAAATAAATAAAATTATTTTTATTATAAAATAAACAAATTTTTACATACCAATTCAGTGAAGCAAAAAAAAAAAAATTCTATTCTATTTATGCATCTCAGAATGGCGACAAACCCTAACGTCTCACACCACAAGCCTTGAGCAGTAAGAACAAAAACAAGTGCAAAAAAAAATAATTGACCAATGTGACTTTTTGAGAGTGTACATTCAGTATTATATGCAAGGAAAACTACTAAATAGAAATAGAGTCTAGATGTAACATTGCTGTAGAAAGGCGGCCTGATAGCGTTAGTGAGTTAAGCCTAACATGGCGCTGTCTTGTAATAAAGAGAAGATTTATTTCAATATTCAATTTTCATAGACTTGAAAAGTCTGACCCTGCGCGTTACTTTTCTGTGATAATTTATTATTTATTTTATTTTGTTTGAATGCTTTGTTAAATGCACAATATTTATTTATTTCAAATATTTATATTTATAATTCTGTATCTGTACATAGTTTAATTTAATGTTTATTGTGTTCTATTTCATGTGGATTGAGTTAAAATAATAATAATTTACTTAAATTTCAGATTCATTATTATCTGATATTTAATCAGATATGAATCTGAAATTTAAGTAAATCAAAATTACCCTGACCAAAATTGACTAGAATAATATTTATATTACAAAAATGAGTGTTTATTATAAATTGATTTTGATCAGACAATTAGATAATTATTATACTTATTTTATAATCTTTTGAAAAAAATTGGTGTTACAATCTGAGATTCTGAATTATACGTATCTAATGAATTTCTGTAAAAAGTCACTATAGTCTGTTTAAATAATTTATTACAAAGAATTATTTATTTTTAAATGTATTTATGTGAATATGTTTGAAATATATGTTTCATTCAAAAAAGTCATTTATTGTACATTTTTATGATTATATCATATTTTATTTATATATATATATGTTTTAAATTATTATACAAAATACTTACGTCATTTTTTCTAGTTACAAAATTTAAAAATAAATTATATTTACATTTGATATTTCTTACTATTTTATATATATTACAAAAAAAAAAATGTGTTTTAAAACTGTATACTTAAAAAAAAAAAAAAAGGCATTTTTAGTGATTTTTATGAAGACTAAACTAGTCACATTTAAACAAAGAGGATGTTAATAATGGTTTGAACTTAACTCTTTGGACTTTTTCTGTGTTTGAGCAAAAGAATCTATGAACATTATGAACAATGTTGGCATTAAGATATGCTTCATCTTCATAAAATTCTATAAAGGCAAAATAATTTTGCTGGAATGTGTAAAAAACAAAATGTCATTGAAGAAGGCTCATACTGTGACTGAACAAAAAAAAATGCTACTCTTTTTTGGCCTTTTCTAAAGTACTTCGTAAAGAAGATTTAAGAAAAGCTGTACAGTACCATTTATAAGATCTTGTATAGTATTGTGTAGATTTGTTTAAAACTTTCAACTGTAGATTGTGCTGTTGTGTGTTTTAAGTATCTACAGGACATTCTGTGAATAGAGCTACACCTGATTTTAAAATGTTTATCATTGTTTTTGTTGCAATCAGATATGTTTAAATTACTCATTACTCAACACTGCTGGTTAAGTCAGCCACCAATATTTAATAGTTGCACACTAAATTATTAATATAATGCACAAGCGTCTACTTCAAAAAAGCAAGTTCACGCAATTTTAAACTGTGCTTTTCAGTCACTTTAAAACACCATTATATTCTTAAACAAGACAACGTTGCAATAAAATAAATTTTATACATTAAAAAAATAAATAAATAAAGATGCACATGAAATATTATTTTCTTTTTTCATCATGTATTTATAAAGTATATGTAATAAATAGTAAGCAAAAATATAATTAAAATTATCAAGTAGATTTTTAGAATTAAATCTTGAAGTTTCAGATGAATAATAACAAATCTGTTTTGTTTTTTAGGTACCTTGATAAGTACTTATTCAGTTTTTTTTTTAGGTAATAGGGACGTAAAATTACCAAAAAATAAACGAAAAAAATCACGATTAAATAATTATTGTAAGTAAAAGTAATTTATTTTACAAGCAATAGAAATTCAAGATCTTCTCCTAATTTGCCACAGAGTAAATTTTAACGATTATGAAAATAAATGTTTTCCAAATTTTTTTTTTCTGAAATTTGATTACATTAAAAGAAATAAAAGACTTTTTAGGGCAAAGTCCTTTAAATAATTGATTTAATACTGATTTTTATTAAATAGAAATAAGAGAAGGTATTAGATCTAATTTAAAAATGAAAACAAAACATGATTTTTAATTGCATAGCTTGAAAGTTTACCATGTACCAGAAATGACATGCATATTACCGATTTATAAAAGGAAACACCAACCACTATAATGTCAATTTTTTTTTTTCAAATTTTTTACTTAAAAATAAAATTGATCAATTCTTCAGTATAAAATATCAAATTATCTACCACTCAGTGCAGGGCAAGATATCGTCTTTGACCAAGCTTGAAGAACAAACTGTTGAAATAGAATCTGTTGTTATTACTTCATGATTCCCGTTTTGTTAACTCTATTATGATTTGTTTTGTTCGTACTTGAGCAAGTAATTTTTTCATACCTAAATATATTAAAACAAAATATTATTTTTAATTTCATGGCTTGTTAACTTGAAAGTTCTCCATATGCCATAAATGATATGCATATTACCAATTCATAAAATGAAACAGTAATCACTATAATGTCGATCAGTTCAACATGGGACAGAAATTATTTTTTTCTAACTTTTTACTTAAAAATAAAATTCATAACTTATCAATATAAAATGTCAAATTCTCTGCAACTCAGTGTGGTTTGGTTTGGCGCTCTACTGTGACTTTTTGCTCACTTTAGGACTAATTAAACCGAGACCTACAGTTCAACGTGGATTCCGAACCACCAAACATCCATACAGGATTCGAAGCTGAAGCTTATGGTACAAAGGCCAGAGTGTTAGCCATTGGCCATCAAGCCACCATTCAGTGTTAGGCAAGATATCGTCTTTGACCAAGCTTGAAGAGCAGACAGATGAGTAAAATCTGTTATTGCTCCATGATTTCCGTTTTTATTACTCCATTATAATTAGTTTCATATATAGGCAAGAAAGTTTTCATGATTAAATATATTATTGCATTGAAATTTTAGAAATTTTCTATAAATCACGTGATAATCTTTAGATAAATTTATCGTTAAAATTGACAGTTAAAACGTTAAGTTGAGGTATAAATTATGATCATTCTGCATCTGTTATCATTCTTTAAATAGTGGAACCTCTTTTTCTTGGTCCATCATTATTTTAGAGCCCTACTGTAGATTTTCTGTCTATAAAGAACATGTTATAGACAGAAAATTAACTTCTGCGTGATCATTGGTGATCCTTCAGCATCTGCTATCATTCCTGTAACAAGTGGATCACACAAGTGCTATCATTCCTGTCCATCGTTGTTTTAAAATTCGTCCATCATTATTTTAGAGTCCTACAGTAGATTTTCTGTCTATAAAGAACATGTTATGTTGTACTGTTGATTAACTTCTGTGTAAAAGAATATTTTGAAGGGAAAGGGGTAGTGATGGTATAGGATCTAAATATTATGAGGAAGTGGGGGGGGGCGTACGGCGAAGGAAAAGGGTGCTCGGAGGTTGAAGGGCGAAAAGTGGAAGTGAAGGAAAAGGTTTGCCAGTTAATTGCAGTTTTCGCCATATTTATCACTGGGTACTGCATCTCCCCCATCCAAAGAGCATTCAAGCATTTCAAACGGGGCCTCGTTAATTATGCACAAAGTCTCTGAAATTAGCCCTGAGCATGAGGCTGAGTTAATTAAGCCTCCACCTGCACACACACACAACAGAGCTGGGGCCCCCTTCCCCATGCCCGGGGGAGGGTCGAAAGGGTAGGAGGGGGAGGGGTCCCAAAACTCTATCTTATTTTCCACGGGTATTCCGTTCACTGGTTACATTATTCCAGACAACAGCTTTTAGAGACCCTGCATGGAACAGGGGGAAAAATTGAATAACATCGGATGTTCTTAAAATGGGGGGAAAGGGAACTGTCATCGGCAAGCGCTTCTGCCGCTGGCTGCTCTGTTTCGGCGTTTTTAGGAAGGCAGGCCCCGGTCCTAGATAGGACATAAAAGAGACCTCAGTGTCTTCTCATTATCTCGTTCGCAATCAGCCTCCAGTGACTGAGGTGGTTTGTGTTTTTGATGAACCACGTGTTGGAATGCTTTCCTTTGTGGTCCTGGATTAAAACGTGTTTATTAAATGGCGTGTCTCGAGTTTTTGTGGAGTTTAATAATGGGATTAGGTTTATGTCAACAAAAATATGTGAAACCAAAAGATATGTAAGCCACGACAAAAAATTGAACATAAATTTAATAATTAATTACTGCATCTTAATTGATAAAAAGTTTTTCGTAAGCTCTTTATATTCTCATAAAGAACACTAGAATGTCTTGGCTTGAGGTATTGTTTATTAGTCAACATTTACATTCTTTTTAGCACAATTAAAAATTTTAGTACTAACGTATATGAATTTATGAATTTAAATCGCGCATATTTATTTTTAAATGTTTATTAGATTTAATAATCTTATTCAGTATATTTTAATATTTGTAACTCTTAAACTTAAAAATCTTTTGACTCCGCAATCAACTTCTACAGATTAAGATTAGTCAAGATATAAATTTATTAAAGAATGATTACATCTTAATTGACAAATACTCTAACTTATTTTGCTCGGAACCTTTTTATATTCTCATATAGAACGTCTTGGGGATATATTGTTTATTTGTTATCATTTACATTCTCTGAATAAAATAAGAAATTTTAGTGATACTTTAAATGGCTTATGAACTTAATCACATGTTTATTTAAAAAGTTTATTAAACTTCATACTCTTATTCAGTCTACTTTAATATTTGTTTCTCTTAATTGACAAATACTCTTTTAACTTATTTTTCTCGTAACCTCCTTATATTCTCAAAAAGAACACTAGAATGTCTTGGCGATATATTGTTTATTAGTCAGCATTTACATTCTTTTAACACAATTAAAAATTTTAGTACTAACACAAATGGTTTATGAACTTAATCAGATATTTATTTATTATATTATAATTTAAAATGCAGCATAACTATTTGGCAAAATATACATAATGTTTTTATACCTAAATTTTAAAAATATTTAATCAAGCAAATCATGTTTTTAAACAATTTAAGGATCATTTACATGGCACGAGATCATGCTTAATAGAAAATCTTATTTTTCCACAATGATTGTCTCAGTTATTTATGGGCAACGTTCTACTTTAATCCAAAACGTGCTGTAAAAAAAAATGAGTATTCAAAAATGGCTATTTTGTTTCATCTTTACCGTCCCACGTACGTCATTGTCTTCAAAAAACAATGACTCACACCCTGACAGCATTTTTGAAGACGACAAAAACAAAAAGAAAAAAAAAAAAAACGTCCTGCTTTGCCTGAGTGTGATATATTCCTGCGACGTTGACCTGAGAGATTTGTTGCTCCCCTTTGCTTTCTGAAACGTTTCTGAAAGAATGACTTTTGCTCACCAGCTGCACGAAGGACGTTTAAAATCACTGAGCTAAGGCTATAACTTTAAAACCTTTTTAAGGCCATCTTCCTGGAACGCTGGCACGGAGAGGACGTAATGGACAAATTATGTACACCGTGTTTATTTGGCGTGAAAAGTCAAGGGTGGGGGACAGAAAAAGGGTGCGCGCGTGATTTTCTGCAAAAGGATGGAAGGGTAGAACGAGCATCAGAGATGTAAATTTTTATCGGGGAATATTTTGGCGACGGAAATGGTGAGATAAAGGGGTTTTTTAGCGTTGTGGCTGTGCGACGATGCATAGGATGCGATCGTTTATGTAGAAGATCACATAGAAGACACAAGCAAATGTGTTGCGTTTTTGGCGATTTCTTAAAAATGTAAAAATAAGTGAGGCGAAAATAAAGTATAAAAATGTTTATTGTGATTGTTGTAATCATTCTTTATTTTTAAAAATTATTCCAAAGAATTTAAAGGATATTTTAAAAGAATCAATTTAAAAGAGGAATTATGAAAAAGAATCAATAAATTAACTATTATTAAATGGTTTTATTTCCAAAACAGAGTTAAGTAGTTGAATAACTCATCATCATTGGCACAACAGCCCCATTGTGGGCCAATGTTGTCTGCCTACAGGCAAATTTCTAGATTGGTTATGTTTGATTTGTCGCGCTATTTGTCATCTTGTGCACATGAAGGCTAAACAGACCGGGATCTACGTGGATTCCAAACCACTCAACAGGATTCGAAATGAACCACCAGGATCCTGAAACCTGCGGTACCAAAAAACCAGAGCGCTAACCAATTGATCATCAGACCGCAGCAAATTTCTAGAAGGGAAATGTTGTCTTTTTATAGGGTAGTGTTGTCAATCCTACGTCCAACAGTCATATTTGGCAGGGACCTACGGTTTAAAAGTGGATTCCGAAACACTACAAACATCCATGGCACCGCTGGGATTTGAATCGAAACCTGTAGTACCGAGAGCCAGAATGCTAGTCACTCGGCGATCAGGCACCAGTTGAATAACTAACCAGTGATATATTATAACCTAAGTAGATTTGAAATTATCTAATTATAAGTTTTTGTTGTTTTTGAAATCAATTGCTCAACAAAAGAAAGTTAATGGCAATATCACTGATAAAAATTGTCCTAATGCATCATGATAAAAATTGCCCTAATGTAGCACTGATAAAATTTATCCTAATTTACCTCTGATAAAAATTTCCTAATTATTGATAAAAATTTTCCTAGTGCATCACTGATAAAAATTGTAGGATCAGTCTGTTATTTCAAATTAAGTGAGAATTTTCGTCATTTTTTTTTTTTTTTTTTCAAAATTTTGTGATGTTTTTTTTTTTTTTTTTTTATTATTTCTTTAATATCTCAGAAAGTCTTTTATTGACGAACAATTTAATCAAAACAAGTGCACAATGCATTAAATACGAATCAATCGCGTGAAATTTTTAAATAGTTATAAATCTAATAATTATTAAATAATTGATCCCTCTCTCTCATTACTTTTTAATTCAAATTCAAATACACTTTAAAGAAATAACTAATATTTCCAAAAGTTTGCTTTTCTGGTCATGCAATCAGTTCTAAAAAAATTATCTTAAGATCTTGGAATTTCTATGCTATCCTTTCATAATTAATCTTATACAGAATTTAAAACAAGCAGCAAATGTCCATAATGGCCTAATTCAAAAATACTTACTGAATATCGACACAAAATGTTTCATATTACTGTAATATATCACCATAAAAAACTCCATTACATTTACTACAACACTGAATACTCACAGACCCGGCGTCACACGTTTCTTTTCGACTCTTTTACGAGCGTGATGGTCGAGGCTCTCCGCATAGAGAATTTTAGATATAGTAGAGGAGTCTACTATGTAGTCACATATCAGCTCAAACCGTTCATCTTCATCGTCATCATCGGTCGGCGTCCTTGTACAATACAGAACTGAAATATATTATACTAAATGCCATGAATGACTTGTGTTCTGTTTAGAACCTTAGACCTCTATGGGGTTCATCACACAGATGCCACCCACTTGTTTCTGTATCATATGATAATAAAAAAAGAATGTCAAATTATTTCTGTGATTGTGTGTCTTTAATTATTTTTTTCTGTTCAAATCCATCATCATCATCCATCGTTTTAAAATTTACGAAGTAAACTAATTCCTATGATCTGAACAAGAAAATGCATTAAAAAAAAATCAGCTGAAATCTCCTTGAATTTCAATTTTTTAATGTGTAAAATGGGAAAAAAATTCTTACATATCAAACTTAGAATAGGAATTATTTACATAAATTATAATTTTTTTCTAAATAAAAATAGCATTAAAGTTTGTCTGAACTCTTCAATAAAAATAAATTTATTCTAAAAACAGAAGAAGATGAGAAATATGATGTGCTATAAAAATATATAACAATATAAAATAATGTGAACATGAAAGGAAAAAATGCAAAAGACAATTCGCATAAATAATTAAAATTTGTTTTTAATTAAAAATGAATAATTAAATTCAGATAGCTCAGATCTCAAATTTTTATCATTTTATCATCCATCGTTTTAAAATGTATGAAGCAATCATGTAATTTCTTTTATTAGAACAAGAAAAAGCATTAAAAAAAAGGCAATTAAAATTTCTTTGAATTTCGATTTTTCATGTGTAAATATGGTAAAACCATTATTGCATACTAAATTTAGAATAGGAATTATTTATATAAATTATATATTTTTTTTTAAATAAGAATAACATTAAAGATTATTTCACCTCTTCAATAAAAATAAATTTAATTTTAAAAACAGAAGATGTTGAGAAATATCGTCTGCTATAAAAATATATAAATTAATCCGATTATGAAGAAAGAAAAAGGCAAAAGATAATTCGTATAATTAATTAAAAACTTATTTTTCAATTAATAATTAATTAAATTAAATAATATAATTCTTAATTAATGTATTTTTAATTTAATATATAATAATAATTAATATAATTCTTAATTTAAATTCTGTTTAGAAAGTATAACAAACAAAATAATGCAAACGATATTAACTATAATTTTTTATTTGAATTTAAAATTGTTTTTTGGTGTCTGAGAGGTTAATTGGTGTTTTAAATAATTACTTCAACTTTTACTTTTGATTATTTTCACATTTTTAGAGACATTAGAGACCTCATACCAGCGCTACATCGGGTTCACACTTGATGATAACACAAATAAAACTTTGTTTCAAAAGATTTCAAATCTACTGGAAAAATAAAAAGTCATGATTTTTATTATAGCCAAATAAAACAACAACTAACATTTCTACTTTACCTGATTATTATGTAAACTGTATTGTCATCTCAGTGAGATAAATATAAGTTGGACAGGACGGATTTGTCTTTCTAAAAGTATCATACCTTAATATATTGTCAAATAAATTATTACATAGTGTTTTACACTTCTACACATCATATAATTTTCATACATCATACAATCAAGAAATGATTCAATTAAAATAAAATTTCTGTCTGCACCATAATTTTAAAAAAGAAAAGCATCACTAATCTATTAGTTGCTTAAAGAGGTATGTAACTGTATAAATCAGTAGAAATTAATATACATTTTATTTTTTGTTATTCCTATAAAATATGTATATTTCGTTATGTAATGAAATACCTGTTGCATACAAAGTGTCTTGTATATACCTGCTGTATACAAAGTGTAGGGTCACCTAAACGATTTGGAATCACATTAGGTCAGAAATGCTGTCCAGATTCGCTATTGTGTATTCACTAAGAGAACTCTTCTGCTATGTCTGTGCAATGACGGTCGCTATAGGAACAAGTCATGTTAGGGAAGACCCATTACAAAGGGGGAATCTAACGAAATTTAGCTCTATTTCATTTTTGCCGCCAGTTTGTAAACAAAAAGAATAGTTGATCACCCATTTTGTTGCTGTTGCCCATGCCTTTACAATCGAGTATTTTGCTATCAATTGCTGTTACTCATTTTCGTTAACTTTTTTTTTTTTAAGTAATATAAATTTCAGCACAATTTCCCACCAGAGCCCCCAATTGCTTGGCTGGTTTAAGATGATTTAGTAGAAGACAATAAATAAAAAAAAAAATTTCCTCTGAAAATTCCCATAATACACCCTCCCTCTGAAAATTCCAATAAGCAATATGAATCTTAGCAATAAGCACTGTGAATCTCAGTAATAAACACTATGAATATTCTTTCTTACTGGATGCCTTCGACAAACAGGAGATGAATTTCCCTCTGAAAAATAAAAACCAACTGCAGAAATATCATAAGTCAAACTGAATGGTCCAATGTGACTAACTTGAACTAAAACCTTTTCTACTCGAAATGTATTATCCACGTGGTAATCCTTTCCTATAACAACCGCCATCTTCCAGACAACGTGGTGAGAAGATTTTCGCAGTGGACAGATAGTAGAGGATACTGCAAGAGCAGAAAATCCGAGTATTTTTGAGTGTTGATAAACAATTATTTCCGAAAACATTTCTCAATAAACTCCCACATTATTAAAAATGCAATAACTTATAGGTACAATTCCCATAACATTGTTAAAAGAAATCTTCTACGTTGTGTACCACATAAAACAAAATTAATATAACCACTACCCATTAATTACCACATAGTTCTACACCCTTCTGAGGCTCATTAAAGTAGAAAAAAGAACACATACAAATAAAAAAAAAATATTCGAAACAATTAAATTTAGTTTTATTTCATAATTAAGGAAATTGAATGCATCCTAGAAACAACAATTAATTTTCGGAATAATATTTAACTCCAATTAATGTTATCAACACATAATTTTTCAAACTAGCCAACATCAAACTAGTATCAAAATGCAATATGAAAACATATTACTACAAAATATACATTTAAATAAAAGAATTTCAATAGCGAAAAGCAGATTTAAGAAACTTTCCATGTAAAAGTAGTTTACATTATAAAAAGATACTGCTTGCAATCAATAGAAAAATTATAAGACGGAAATATATACTTATACACTTTTAAGTAAATTAAGTTAATACACTATATTAAGGCATTACACTTATATACACTTAAGTATATTAAGGTAATGTATGCAAATCAAATAGTTTTTATCTAAACTATCCCCTCTAGGCAAATATCTTTGGTAAAATTACGCAGTTCAGCTTTTTACAAAGCAATGAGCTTATCCTTAATATATCAGCTTTAGAGGGATGAAAATATATATTATAAAAAGATAATATTTTATATGTTGATTTCGTGCTCTCATCATTTGATCGGAAAATCGGGGTAGCAAGGCGATACTCAAAAGATTCATCAACGATGGTATTTGCCAGATGGGGGCCTCAACACCACGGGAAAGCTTTTTAGACAGTACGCGCCATTGTTGTCGGGAAAATGCATGGTCCTATCTCAAGAACTGGGTTCAGGATCTTTGAGTCTTCCATATTCCATTTTTTCCTCTTCTTTTACAGTCTATCTATCAACAGTGAAACACAGAGAAAGTTCTCCAAAACAGGGCATTGCCAATTGGCCCCTCTCCCATTCCACTGCCCTTTTCGGCAAAAACAAACTCGCCTAATTTTAGCCATTAGCACTAGCACCCAATTCCAATATCTTTGAATTTATAGACGCCGTATGTTCTCCAAGGGTGGTGGAGAGTTTTCGAACACCTATAGCAAAACTAAAGTATTTGAGAGTTTATGCGAAAAAACGATATACACTTAAAACCACCAATATGAAAACTTAATTTTCGTGGTCCATTAAACACAAAAAGTTTATAATATACAATTTCGCATTATATAACAAAAACGCATATATAACAAAAAACGCATTCAAACAATTTTTTTTAAATGTAAATCGACACATTTTCGAAGAGTTTCTTCATTTATAAAATAACTCAGAGGTAGTAGGATAGCAGATACGAACGTGGAATTATGTTGGCCTATATGTTTCTGACATGAGATTTCAGAGTGCAACATACAAGGAACGTATATGATAATGCGTACTTCCGTCGTAGATAGTTTATACGTCTTCTCTTATTTCAGCCATATCATTTTTTCATACACAGATGGGCTGTAAGCTTTCTGTCGTATCATATATTCGTTTCTCTTAAACCACGTAGTTTTGAACATACAAAATTACAACATTAAATTTCACTAGTAGTAATTTATTTTAATTTCCAATGGCAAGTTTACAGGATCACAAATATCATTAAAAATACAAAGAACAAGATAAAAACAAATGACAGCAGTTAATCCATCCAAAGTCTGACAATCCATTAACGCTTCCTTAAAAAAAACAAGAGGCAGTGCAGAACAGGAAGCAAGATGAGATATATCCACTTCTTCCTGATTATCACACAGGTGACAGAGAGGGTCAGGAGTCAGTTTAATTCTGTGAATGTGCTTGTAGAGACAATCGTGACCACAGAAAAGCTGTAGCATTGCCACTGATTTTTCTCTTCAGGGAGTTTCACTTCTTTTTTCTTTTCTTCTTTCCATTCAGGGATATCAGGAATAGGATCGTACCAGGTCTTGTGACAGTTTCTAGAGGCAACATCCTCAAAGAAAGCGTCTTTTTCATTATCCTCTCTCTTGATTTGGGATAATCCACCTGCGTTCCACTGCAGAACTCTAAGAAACTCACACTTAGAACCAGAATGGAGGTCGTGTTTGTAGATCATTTTGCCGTGTCAGACGTTGCCCGGCATGTACCACGAGGAGGTAGATCTACGTATCATTCCTCATTAACCGCAATAAAAATATGAAAATTTAAAAAATTTATCTGGCGCTCAATTGCATTTAATAATGACATGGTAATTGGCTAAATTATTGAGCAATCTTTTAAAAAAAATATATTACGATATATTTTTTTAAAATATATTACGATTCAGTTCAAAAGACTTTGACACGAAAAGTACAAGCAATGAATCCGATAAAAACAAAACGTTTTCAATCAGTAGAGACTAGCTAAAACAAAGAAGCCAGCATTAATCAATCCAATTAGCTTTATTTTATGAGTATCGTCTTTCAAATGAGGTTAATAATGTTTATTTTCGGAAAGGTTACTGAAAAGAAATATTAGTTTAATGAGCGTGGTTTAAATTGCTTGTGTAACGAAGATGGTTTTAAAGGTTTTATGCTTGCGTAATTTGTAGACAAAATAAGGATATAAATAATGTATAAATCGCAAATGATGCAATCGACTGCATCATATTAACGTTAAGTTTTGAAACATTATAAATAATAATCTTTCAGTTTCTATGCACTACTCAAATAAGTTGTAAAATTACAAGCAATTAAAATATAGATAAAGATATTATTTATCTAGATCTATTTCAGAAAAATTGGTAAAAATATATAACACAGAATTAATTATTATATATATATACAGTGGGTACAAAAGTATTTGCACACTTACATTTTTGCTTGCAAATCATAAAATTAAGCATTAAGAAATACAAGAATTGGTATTGCCAAAGTAGAATAAGTTTAATCACCTAAATTAAACAGAAAAAATACAATAATATGAATAACAATTTTTTTTTGCAACAAAATTAAAATATCTCGTGTCAAAAAGTATTTGCACACCCGCATGAATACAAAAGAAATATAATATATATGAAAATTTCAAATAACTAATATTTAGTATGCATTCCATTAGCATCTATTACTGCTTGTAATATTGCTGGCATTGATTTGATTAAATTTTCTGTAACAGTAGGGGCAATATTTGACCACTCTTCAATAAGAGCTTGTTTAAGTGCAGATTTGCTTGAAATCTTCTTTTTCTTACTTTTAAATCCAAAGAATTCCACAAATTTTCCAAAGGATTTAAGTCTGGTGATTGTGGTGGAGTAGTAAGTCTTCTGGGTACATTATAAAGCAACCACATTCGTGTTATACCGGCAGTGTGCTTGGGATCATTGTCTTGCTGAAAATAGTACGAATTACTGATACCCAATTTTATTGCACTTTGTGGCAAGTTATCTCGCAACACATCCATATAGGCTCGAGTTGTCATATTCCCATCAATGAAACAAAATTACCATCTCCTTTGCTAGCCGTACCTACCAAACCATAACAGAGCCTCCTCCATGTTTAACTGTTGGTAATACATTTTAGTATGGAAAGCAGAGCAAGGCTTTCTCCAAACTAATTTGCTGCCATCTGATTTAAAGACATTGAACTTACTCTCGTCGGTGAATATGACATTTTTCCAGAAATCAATTGGCTTATTGATATATTTCTTAGCGAATTCGAGTCTCTTCAGTCTATTTCGTTCATTTATAAAAGAATTTTTCCTTGGAGATCTCCCATAAATTTGTACATCTTGCAGGACATTTCGAATACTTTGGGCAATAATTTGAACTCCAGATGTTGTAGCGACATCATTGGATAATGTTATCGCACTAACAAATGAATTTTTGATGCCTCTCTATAATTTTTCGCTTAATTCGCTGTGAAAGTTTCTTTGGGCGTCCAGAACGCAAGTTATTTGATGTAGATCCTCTTTTTTTGTGACGTTTTATAATGTACTGAACAGTAGAAAAGAAAACATTCACTTTTTTTACCTATTTCTCGCTAACTTAGGCCATTTTCACGAAGAGAAACAATTTTTCTCGCAACGAGATCGGCAATTCAGATTTCTTAGGTGCCATCACAAATTGAAATCAACAATCAACTGATAAAGTATCGACACTACCTCCCTTTATAGTCGTCTTACGTATGTTATTTACTTGACTATCAAAATTAGAAAAAAATGCAAATTTCCTAAAGTTGAGTTGAGTGTGCAAATACTTTTTGACGTAAGATATTTTAATTTTATTGCAAAATTTTTTTTACTTGTATTATTGTATTTTTTAAAATTAGTTTAGATTAATAAGGTTATTGTGTTTTTAAAATGCCCATTTTTTGTTGAATTGTAAACAAAACTGTAAAATACTTTTTGTACCCACTGTATATATACTACTATGATTATGTTCTACTTGATCCGCTTACAGACAAATTGAGCAATGATGAGAGAGCATACGCCAGGTGGATATTTAGGGGCGCTGCCCCGCATTTGCGTGTTGTATTGGAGAAAATGAATAACGCACCTACTAGAAGGCCTGATTGTTGATGTGAAAAGCGTATGCTGTCACGTAGTTTCTTTTGTCAACACTTGCACGAATCATATGGTATATGAAAAATTTGTGTGCGTTTTTGTGTGTGCGAATCCTACTCTTGTCCCGTCAATTACAATTCATAATCTATAATGTTTTATAAAAACTGGAATTTAGTATGTTAAGTAATAAACAAATTATAAATGCTATGATACGCAGTAATATTCTTTTTTTTTTTTTTTTAATATTTTCAAAATAAACTCAGATTTAATCTTTATGATAATAACTAGAAAATTGCATCAGTAATCGTAAAACGCTAAAATATTCCATACTTTACGAACATTCCTACTTTATCTACTGTAATTTAAAAGAAAAAAGTACAGAAATTATACCATTCATACACACACATATATATATATATTGTTTTACATATATTTTGATAAGTAATTTTAAAATTTCTCATATTTATCTTCGATAAGTAAAATGTCAAAATCTCAATCTCATAAATTAAATGCTGGGTATTTAATTCTGTGTAACAGATATTATATACTTAATATGTCCTGTTACTGAATTTTAAATAACTATATACTTAAATGTATTTCATATTTCTGAAAGATTTCATCATAGATAAATAGTAACTCAATGTTACGGAAATTTGAAATGTGATGTTAGCAATGGCGGGCCACGATTTGTGCATTTTTGATCTAAAGAATATCTAGTCATTATAAATAGCTGTAAATAATCCACATTTATTCAAATTTATTACCGTCCTACTCATTGCCCATTACTAAAACGCACTATCAAGATCAACACACAACGCACTTGCAGGAAGTCGAAACTTTGATTATCAATTTGTGTTGTTCGTTACTATTATTTCTTTCAAAAATTGTTGGAGGTTGTGACACGTCTTCCATCCTAACTGTCTTATATGTTTTCTCCGATATGGAAATCTCCCACAAATCGGAAGCAATTAAAACAGAATATTTCAGACTTTATTCTCTGAAGAAAAATTTTAAAGCTTCTTGATAATGCGTTATTTATAATAAGGGTCATTTGTTTTTCAGTGCCAGGCATTTGACTTGAGGTTATTCTTCAGTAATAGGTGAAATCGACATCAACAGAGGTGTACTAAGAAAAAATTTGTATACTATTCCCTCAAGAGAGAAAGAACTAAATAACGAATTTTGAGAAATGTTCTGGTTCAATTGCTCCCGATTTGTGAGTCTTATTGGTGAAAACGGGGAAGTCAGACAGTATGGAAGACATTGTGTGACTACCACCAACATAATTTTCTTGGTTTTCAAAGAAATAACTGTATCGAACAACACAAATGATGAACAAAGTTTGATGTTCCTGCAAATTAGATAGTATATATTACTTATGGGTATAACGATAATAATTTGGAATAAAATTAGATTATTTACAGCTTTTGTTATAAATAGCTGTAAATCGCTGCTTTTCAAGTGCCTAGCATCATCAAATACGAATTTTACCATTAAAAATAATGAGACTGGTAATTTTTTAAAAAGAATTATCAGATTTTGATGAAAGATTAATATATGGAACGTGATACAGCTTTGGTTTAATAAAAAAGTCAAACAATTAACTATTTTATTCAATGTTTTACAATTTATTACAAACTAGAATATCAGAAGTTTTCTTTATAGCATGCTAGTCTGGAAGCAAAATCCCTATATACACATGACATTCTCTTCTCTCTCTCTCTCTCTCTTTTTTTTTTTTTTTTTTTTTAACTTCTATGATATTTTGGCGTTTAAAAAAGATTTTTTTTCTTCTTTGATTTAAACGATTATTATGTTAAGTAAATTACAGTCAGTTAAAATTTATAAATGGCGTTAATGAAATACATAATGCTGTTTACTAATGTTCGTTATTTTTAACTGAAATCTCTGTTGACCTGTACAATGGTAGATATTCCCCGTTACTCAGATTATATCACGTGAGGGAGAGGAATAATCTATTAATCTATATATAATAATCTTTTATTTAAATTCAATGATATAACAATAAATATTGATTACATTTAAGCATTCGACAAATTAGTGCAGAATAATGAATAAAAAATAAAATTCTGCATTATGAGTAACATAAATAAAACTATATCATTCCATTTTGAAATAATATATGCAAAACATGAATGTAGAACAAGCACGGAAACAAAATTAAACAGTCTATCTTTCGCAAAATCGCATCCAATTCGGAGATGATCGCGTAAAATTCCAATAATATCATTCCATGTCCTCTCCTCATGATGACTGCATTCCGAGAAACATGAGAAGAGAAATAAATACTTGTTTCCAAGTTCGAATCCAATTGCTGGCCGATGTTTGGTCGTTTTACAAGCATCATCGTACCTTTCGTACTCTTCATTAACATAAATTCGAATTATTATTGGGAAGGTTTCGAGAGTGGAATTTGTTACATATCAGTGGCGTGTTAACAGAAAAGATTTCACCACGGAATGCGAATTTTGAAATGTGTACGTGAATGTAATGCGAGAGAAGACGAATAATTAACCAGTTAAAAGACGTATAACAGGTAAAATATTGCTCAAAGTGTGGTTGTTACAAGTTTGTTTGTAAATGTAACATATTAGAAATTATTAAGATTGCTAAAAGCTTGAGGGATCTGTAAATTATGAAGTGTAATCATTATTATTATTAATTGTTAAAATAGATTTTTATATTATATATATATATATTAGTAATTTTAATATGATCTCTAAGATAATTACCATTTAACAATTTCGAGCTAAATTGTTTATATATTACTTCATTAGGTGATTCAATTTTCTTTTTACAAACTGTTCTTTCGGAACCTAAAAGGCTAAGTGTCTAACGCTCTGGCGCTCGGTTCACAGGTTTCAGGTTTGAGTCCCGTGGTGCCATCTTGTTTTTATTTGTTTGGAAATGTAGTGTAGTTCGGTTTTGTAGTGGTTCCGGAATCCACTTTAAACTGTAGATCCCAGTCTAATAAGATCGTACAGCGTTGTCTTGAGGTTTGGTTAGTCTTGAGCCCTCGTGGTTCCTCGCTAAAGTGAAGCTTCATATTTCCCTTAGCCATGGCCCAGTGTGGTCTTCAGGACCTGGTGTAGGCTTTCCTGCACCAGGGGGGATAGTAACAACAACAACAGGTTCTTATACTTATTTACATCATTAATGAAAAGTTTTCTCCTCATCTTTCTTTTAAATGTTCCTTTATTTAATTATTTAAGATTAAAATTCCAACCTTAAAAAGCTGACTAGCCTCATTGTGAAAAAAAAAGTAAGATAGGAAATTTTCATTATTAATTTTTTTTATTTATTTTTTTAACTAACAGTATTATATTCTTAAAAACAAATGTTAACAGATTAAAGGTGAAAAATAATTATTCTAAATTCTTGTAAAAGAATGATTGTTCATTTAACCAATTTATAATAATTAGGACGAGTTGTTTAAAATCTCAAACCTTTAATTTTGCACAAATAGTTTTATTTAATAAAATTTTGTAAATTTAATTTTGTAGCTGACCCATCGACGAGTCATATCTACTAATCTACTATAAAGATAAGTTATATAAAGATTAGTCCATCATCAGTTCACCATCATCAGTTTTTATTTCACATTGAAAGAATAATAATCTCTACTATTACATTCTAAACAGTCCAATGTCGTGATCAATAATTTTTAGACTCATAAGAAAATAAGAGATATAAAATAACGAATAATATCCATACAAGAATAGCTGATCAATGCTTTTAGAGAATATAACTTTTTTTTCTGGAAATTCTTGGTTTTGTGTTTTTCTAGGATCGTCCAATATAACCATAAGGCAAGATATTGATACACTTTTCTCGCCCACAGGCCAAACATGTGTAAAAACAGGAATTTTCGCACTAAGTCAACAATAGCAGAAAGATTCTTTTCCCTACAGAAACAGTTTTTTTCCCTCATCCGATCGAACTCGGAATGATTGAATTAGAGCTACAAAGTAAAATAACATCATTACTAGACAGTTGCGAATCACTAGGTTTTGATGTATTTAATGAAAAGACAAGTTCTCTAATGATTGATTCCATACAATGAAATGAATCGCATGTCACAGACTTGTTTTTAAATCATGGGAAAGTTTATCGAAATATATCTCAAAATTTGTTCAGTGGTATGAGATAAAAATTACATGGTAGGGGTTAAGTTAAAAATCTACTTAATTTGATATATACTTATTTGATATATACATGAAGTCCCAACTCACGGTCCACTGATAAAATGTACTTTACAATTGCTGCTTTCAGAAACGAGAAGATGCGCTGTCAATGGCTATGGAATTAAAATTACTTGGCGTGGATTAAGTTAATAGTTATATAGTAAATAGTTTAAAAATTCTATTTAATTTATGTGACATAGATATTAAAATCTAAATTACTGCCAAATGTTAACACACATATGACAATTGCTAACAGATTATAATTTGAATTCACTAAGATGTACATTACAGTCATTGTTACCAGAAATGAAAAAACTTGGTAGAGATTCCGATAATTTATGAACGTCTGAAAGTGCACTGAGAAAAAGGTTGCAATTGTAAGTGTAGTGAATAACAAACAGTACAGAAATTCGGATTACTACATTTCGCGATTTATCGTCCAGTTGTAGCCACTAAAAGTCGCTAAATCCCAAAGACCCCTATTTTGCAATTTGGCCCATAAATGATATGTTTACATCAACGTTTTCTTTCAATTCTGACGTTTTAATAATCATATTCACCTTATGTTCACCATTTTTCAATCCAAAATTCTACTTTCGTAAAGATTTAAAGTTGCAGGGTGCACAGAGTTTAACGCCATTATGTCTTCAAAGGAGAATACACCCATATCCGATCATAATCTGTACTTGCTTAATGAAACAAAATTTTCCGTCATTTTCATTTAAATAAAATTCGAAATATGCACATCATTACATTTAGACATCAGCTTTAATACTAATTAAAAAGTTTTAAATGTGTTAAATCAAATATACTATAAGCTATACTGCTTGTAGGTAAAAGCATCATGAATTCCAGCTACATCTGAATGATGACTGCTTTTTACGTGTTTGATCATAGTCTTCGTCTAACTTGTATTGCACAAAACGATGGCAAAGTCTTCACTTCCGTAATATTCATCATTGAAATTTATAAACTCTATAAAGACCCAGATATTATAAAATTTATTAAGATCCATACAGTAAACTTTGCTGTTCATGCATTTAGAATGAATGATTTAAACCCTATAAAAAAAACTCGTTTTTGCAAAACCACACAGGGACACAGAAGAAGGGTGCGACCCAAGTTGCGATGGATAAACGCAGTTGAAAAGGATTTTGCTCTACTGAAGGTTAAGAATTGGAGGGCCCTTGTCAACCAGAGGAATTGCATGGAAATCTTTTCAAAGGAAAGCCTTGGTTCACTCTGGGCTGTCGAGCTGTTGATGATGATGAATGATTTATCATTGCATATTGGGTGTATAAGTATCTTCTTGAAATTTCTATCTTGAATATTTTTGTCTAGTATATAAATGAAGCAAGTTCTTCACCATGATACATTCAAGAAGGAATTCATTCTTCTTTCTTGAGAATTATTAGATATTAAGAGATAGTGCAATGAAATATGAGGGAGTTCTGGAAAAAGAATAACAGTTATGAAGAAGAATATCATGGAATCTTCCACTTAGCTCTTATTATAATGCAATGGATTATTACTTAAAAATTGTATAATTTGTTATAATATAAAATTGATGATGATGATGATGAATATTCATATTGATGATGAATATTGATCATGTCATGGAATCTTCCAATTAGCTCTTATTACACTGCAAGGGAATATTACTTAAAAATTGTATAGTTTGTTACAATATAAAATTGATGATGATGATGACGATAATGATTATTCATCATTGCATACAAGGTGTATGAGTATTTTCTTGAAATTTATATCTTGCATATTTTTATCTAGTGTATAAATGAGACAATTCTTCACCATGATACATTCAAGAAGGAATTCATTCTTCTTTCTTGAGAATTATTAGATATTAAGAGATAGTGCAATGAAATATGAGGGAGTTCTGGAAAAAAGAATAACAGTTATGAAGAAGATTGGTTTGGTTTGTCGCTCTACGGTCATCTTTAGTACACGAGGGCTAAACAGACCGGGGCCTACAATTTAAAGTGGATTCTGAACCAGTCACAAACATCCATGCCACCGCCAGGATTCGAACCTAAAGCCTATGGTACCAAAGGCCAAAGCGCTAGCCTTTTTGGGTTATGAAGAAGAATGTCATGGAATCTCTCAATTAGCTCTTATTATACTGCAAGGGATTATTACTTACAAAAATAGTATAATTTGTTTTAATATAAAATACATATAAATAAGTATAAAAAAAGGAATAAAACAAAGGATAGAGATAATTTGTATTTTTGTAACAAGCAGAATACCGTAAAAATTTATATGAGGTGCAAAAACTTAGGAAAATTCCTCCATTGCAGTAAATTACGCCAGCGCTTTCACCAGATGAATAGGTATTCATATAACGGCATATAACACAACGTATATTTCCGCCTCACCAACACATCGTCACTGTGGCATAACAAAGAGGCAATCGAGTGGTGTAATACCCCTAAGTGGAACACTTCGAGTGTGGTAAAACCATCAAAAACTCCCTCCCCCTTCTAAAACACCCCCCTCCTTCCCAAAGAACAAAATGAGCAATCATGGCGGATGGCTTTGCAATGCAGATGAGATGCAAATACAGGGCCGATAAAATTTCAACATGAATATTCATGACTTGATAAAATCTGCCTCCTCCTACTCCTAACACGATTGCGGTTAACTTACACAATGTTTTTTACTTTTTTTTTTTTTCTTCTTTTTTTTTTTTTTTTTTTTATTTCTATCGAAGGCTTGGTTTGTGTATGATGTTAGTATTTTTTTTATTTTTTTCATTATTATTATTCTTTTTATTTTTTTTTTTTTTTATCTCCTCTTGTAATGAGAGTTTTACAGCTTTATATTCTCCACGCTCAAGCTTGCAGCGACATATTGTAAAAAGTAGCGCTAATGTGTTTCCATCTCAATAAATTTACGGGTGATAAAATATTCAATATATCAAGATACCCCATTTGAGAATAGAACGCCTTCTTGGCTGGAGATGTTCTTTTTTTTTATATATATACACATATAAATTTTTTTTTTAGAGTATTTTTTTTTTCCCCCTGTCTTTTGTTTGTTTTATTATTATTATTCATGGCCTTTTCTCTTTAAAGAACAGATGAATTAAAAGTAAGAGATCCACCCTTCCTCCCTTCCCCCTACTCGCCGGAGCACCCCCCACTTTCGAATTAGAGATGTTAAAACAATTACTCCTCCGGTAATCAAGGAAAATTAAGACACTTAAGGCGTCTCGTTAACGCCCTACTCTGTTCAGGGCGCAATTTAGAACACGCTCTGATGACTCGGAATAAAAGTGTGAACCATAGGGAAGTTTATTTTGCATTAAACACTCATTTCATTAATAGAAAAAGTACGCGTTCTTTCTCTCTCTCTCTCTCTCTTTTTTTTTCTCTCTCTCTCTATCTCTCACTTTCAGATTTTTTTTTATTTTATTATTATTATTTCTCGTTCTCTCTTATCTTAAATGGTTCGAACTGGAAATTGTGGTAAAGATGGTGGTTATGTTAAATGATTGTGGGGATAGGTAATCAGATTAAATGGGTTTTCATTAATATATCTGGTTTTGGGGATGGAATGTTATCACGGTTTGTTTTAATTGTAAGTAAATCGTGTTTCTATCTGGTTTTCTTTTCTTTTTTTTTTTTTAATCACTTTTCTTTGCATAATTTTTTTTTTTATCTTTTTATCAAAATGAGTTACTTTTGATATTTGATAATACTAATTTTATTTTTATTTTTAATTAACTCATTTTTAAGACAAACTGCCAAACGATTTAATCCATGATTTCCATTTTTTTACTTACCTAAAACTTTTATTATTAAATGAATAAAAAAATTAGATTTATAACCAAACGATAGAAAATAATTCTATAATTTCTATTTTTCAGGTTCAGTTAAAATTTGTTCTATAGATAGTTACTGTAGAATTTTAAAGTTGGGTAGAAAATTTAAATATTTTTTTTTTATATTATTTTTGACATTTATCAGAATAAGTTAAAAATTACTTCTGGTTTTTTATTTGAATTTTGCTTTTTAATTTATTTCTTTGAAGAAAAATTGCCAAACGATTTGTCTTGTAATTCCTATTTAGCTTATGCATTCACATTTTTATTTATTTACTTTTGAATGAATAAAGAATAAAGATTAAAGATTTAGATTAAAGATTTATAACAAAGTAGAAAAAATAATTTTCTAATTTTTATTTTCAGGTTGAATTAAAATTTGTTCTCTATATATAGTTACTGTAGAATTTTAAAGTTGTTTAGAAAATGTGAATATTTTTTTTTATTTATTATTTTTGGATTTATTAAAATAAGTTAAAATTACTTTTGGTTTTTAATTTGAATTTCGATTTTTTAAATTTATTTTTTTAAGATAAATGGCCAAACGATTTGCCTTGTAATTCCTATTTTGCGTATGCATTCACATTTTTATTTATTTACTTTTGAATGAATAAAGAATTAGATTTATAACAAAGCGAAAACAAATAATTCTAAAATATTTGTTTTTAGATTAAGTTAAAATTTTCTCTAGTTACAGTTACAGTAGAATTTTGAAATTAGGCAGAAATTGTGAATATTTTTTTAATATTTTTTTTTGACGGTTATCAAAATAAGTTAAAAATTACTTTTGAATTTTGATTTTTAAATTTATTTTTAAGATAAATTGCCAAACGATTTGCTTTATAATTCCTACTTAGCTTATACATTCAAATTTTTATTTATTTTTGAATGAATAAAGAATTTGATTTATAGCAAAGAGGAAAAAAAATAATTGTATAATTTTTTAGTTAAAATTTGCTTTTCTGTAAAATTGAGTCAAAATTTGCTCTTTATCAAATATTTACTGTAAAATTTTAAAGTTGGGTTGAAAATGTAAATATTTTAAATTTTTTAATGAATATTATTTTTGACATTTAAATCAAAATAAGTTGCAAGTCTTTACGTGGTGTAGATTTTATGAATCTATATGAAATATTTATTTTTACTTTCTAATGTTTTTTCGTTATTTATTAAAATGTGTTACTTTTGTTGTTTGAATGGGGTTTAATTTTATTTAAATACAATTGAGCTTAATTTTTGTATAACATTTAATAAATATACAACAGAACTAAAGAATTATTTTAAAAATAAATGAAATTTGGTATATGTGGGATATATGTATAGATGAAAAATAACATTTCCATATAATTAAAACTTATGCATTATAAAGTTTCATGATAAGATAAACTCATAAAATTTAGTGTAGTATTTAAAATAATCTGATATTTTAATGCAATTGAATTTAATTGTTAAATAGGTGAAAAGAAAAATTTACCAATCTTTAAAATGCTAATATTTGAATAATTATTTATTATTATTTTAAACAATCATATTATTGATCAATTAACCATTTTAGATTTTCAGCTTTTCACTCAAACTATAGCTTTAATTTTATTTCCTTCGAAAGTTTCTCGAACAAATAAATAGCAAGGAACTAAATCAATATTTGATCATTAAAAGAAACCAATAATAAAGAAAACAATTATACTTTAAAAATGAATGCTTACATGTTTAAATTAACCAATCAGTTTAAAATATAATGATTGAATGGAGTAAAAGAATAAAAATAAACATGCTAAAATTTAAATAAAGGAAAATATAATATGAGAGAGCTTACAATAAGACATACTGCCTTGCTCAATTTATCTAAATCTGCTTTGCATTGAATTTCCGGAAACAACTCCCATCTTTTTATGCTACTAATTTTTATTAAAAATCTTTTTTAAAAAATAAAATAAAAATACTTATTTTTAAAATAAACAGAATATAAATAAACAGAACTGTATGAGTTTTATTTTAACTTTATTTTTATTCGTTTCTTTCGGGAATAGTTTGCAAACGATTTATTTCGTATTTTTTTTCTTTGTTGATGTATTTCAAAGTTCTCAAGAGTTTAAATGTTTTCCCGTTTGAATTTAAATATTCCATTATTTAATAAATGTACAAATTATTTACTACAATAAAATTAAGATTTTGGATATGACTGAAATAATTATAATAAGTGAAATATTTTTGAGTAATATTAAAATTCTTAAACTTTACGGCGATTAGTAGTTCGAAATCAAGAACTTAAAAGTCTTGTTTAAATAATTCGATAATTTAAATCTATTTTAATATAAAAATGATAAATATATATAAATTATACGCAATTAAATATAAATTACATAATTACAAGAATCTTGTTGAAATATAACTTTTAATATAGAAGATATTTGTTGAAATTAACTTTGGGGAATATTAAATATCAAATTTATAGGAACTGTCATTTATAATTGTTATATTTTTTTATCTAATTCATTTTCAAGAGTATATTATTATCTGTTGGCTTTTGGTGCCAATTTCCATGTTTTTAATTCAATAAAGTACGTTGAATGATATTAATATTTCAGTAAATGGTAGAGAAGTATTTTATGCTATTCTATATTTTCTTTTCAAGAAGCATATTAATTGTCCTTTGAGGGTTATTAAATAGAGCATCCAGAGTTTTTACATAGGTTTTAATAAAAATTTTTAATGAAACTATAGTTAATAAACTGGGAAAAGTTTTCTGCTGAATATAATATTTCCTATTTTTACTAAACTAAAAAAACAAAATATTTTTGCCACGATTTTATTTTTGTTATCCTCATTTTAAGCATTTTGAGAGTTAATAAAGGAAAGTTAATTAATTGCGTAAAAAAGATATTTTCTAGGGCAGTTTATCCTGTTTTACAGATTCCACAATGCGTTTTTGATACAAATGACCTGATATCAATATCGTTTTATTTACAACGAATACAATCAAATACATATCTCATCAGGCCAAAAAAGATTGGGGTGTCCGTACAAGTAAAACAGTTTCTTTTTTTAAAATTGTGTTTATTTAAATTTTAAATATTATTTTTAGTTTATTTAAATTTATTTGTATTATTTAAATTTTATGTTTTTGTTATTATATTTCTTGCTGCCTATCATATTTTATTTATTTTTTAATTTATGAATATTTAATGAGTCTATTTTAGTATATTTAAAAAATTTTTTTTAGAATATTAAAATATATTTAAAGTATTTGACAGCGAAGTAGAAGGTAAAATAACTTAAATGTAAAAATTTATTATTTTCATTAAAGATATTTTTCTTTAACTGTACCAGATTTTAGGCTTTTATTTTTAATATTCATTTTTTATTATTTTTATTTATTCCAGTTGATTTTGTATGATTTGATGGATAATGGACTGAATGTTCCGCAAACATGATTATTTTAATTGCATTAAGAATTAAATATCAATATCAATGGATTTGCATAAAATGTTTATAATTTGTCTGTTTGATCTATTTCCATTCTAATTTGGCAATCTTTTTTTTTTTTTTTTTATCCTTCTGAATAAAAACTCATCCGAAGTATGCCATATCACGCAATTTACCAATATCAGTACCTTCCTACCGCCTCGTTTGCTATAAACAATAAAATATTTCCTTCAATATCATAATGTACAGGGGCCTGAATGACCGAGGGGCTAGCGCTCTGGTGCTCGGTACCACAGGTTTCGGGTGCGGGTCCCGGTGGTGCCATGGATGTTTGTAGTGGTTCGGAATCCACTTTAAACCGTATGTCTCGGTCTAATATGATCGCAGAGCGTTGCGGAGGCATTGTTACTCCGCGTCTGTGGCTTATCTTTAAGTTACATGCCCCCTGGGTAATGCAAAGTGAGTAACGTCTGTGCAGCTTGCCTTAAGGCGACCAAGCTGTCTAAGTGTTTGCCAGCTGCATTAGAAAAAAAAAAATATTGTAATGTACTACCACAGGAACCTGATGGCCGAGTGGTTAGCGGCGCTTGGTACCATAGGTTTCGGGTTCGAATATAGATGCTTGTAGTTGGTTCGAATTCAATGTAAGCTGTTGGTTCCGGTCTCATATGACCGTTGAACGTCACAGAGCCCAATTATAGACTTCTTATCACCCACATCATTCCTAAACTGTAAAGGGGCAACTCAGCTTCTAGGCACAGTGGTGTAGTAGTAGTTATATATCACCAGAGCGGCCTGACTGATAACCAAACCGAAAACTCTACTATCTCTGTCAGAATGAGCAGGATAAGTTCGCAGGTAAATAACTCTAGGCAACGGTAGCGGCACTGTTGATCAATTGACTAGCGCTGTGGCTTTTGGTACCACAGGCTTTTCAGGTTCGAATTCTGGCGGTGGCGGATGTTTTGTTAGTGATTCGAATCCACGTTAAACAAATCCTCGTTGGTCTAATAAGCCCAAAGTGTGCACAAAATAACCAAACCAAACAAACTAGGCAACGGTAATTCCGTGCCAACCCTACAAGTACCATTCTGAAGGATGGTTATTCAAAATTAAGCTGGCAAATTTGAGTGCAATGTATCTGGTTTCTCCCATAGTTACACCCTGGATAATTCCGAATCTGCTAAAAATCTGTAAGTTTTGAAACGAATGGCTTAAGTCAAAGCTCCCTTCATTCAAAATAATAATATATTCGAATATTTGTTCCCTTTACTAGGCAAGAGCTGAACTTTGGTAAGTTCCATGTTCTGAACTTTTTAAAATCTGGAATTTTTGAAACTTTTAAGAACAAAATTCATTTTTGTGAGATAAAAACGAAACTTAACTGGAAACCTTGAAAATTTGGAATCTCCTTTAAACTGTGAATAAACAAAAAATAAATCACTTAAATTTCAGAAAAGATGTTTTTAAAATTAAGTTTAGAGCCTATGTGCTTTGGTTTCTGAGCTGAAGGTCCAAGATTTTTATCGAATATTACTTATGAAAAATAGATGATTAAATCTGAAGAATTAGTCAGGCAAATCAAATTAATTCAGTACATATTTTGCATTTTAATAAAAAAAAAATGCGTGCTATATAAAACTAAATAAATATACTTCATCTTTAAAATATTTAACTCAAATTGTCAGTTATTTATGTAATGATTAGACTTGTATAATTTGCTCACTTAAATTTACAACTGAATTACAACAAAATGAAACGCTATTTTCTTTACTTGCCACGTGGTAATGCAGAAAAGCAACATTTACAAAACTTTTCTGATCACAATAACAGCATGGTACAAAAGGAAAAACCTACATTAAAACCACAACATTAATTTTTTTTAAAAATTTATTTATTTACTAACAAACAGTTCCATGTTCATATCTTTAAATATTTAAATATAATTTTTTGTAATATATATATATGCTAAAAAAGAATAAATGAAAATTTAATTTAATTTTTACATAAATTAAAATGATATATAAATAATTATGATAAAATTTATACAAATTCTTATTGAGAAATTATTTCTGTAAAAAAAAAAAAAGAAATATTATTAAATGCAGAAATATTCATAAAATTTGTAAATAACAAGAACATTCGTTATTATATTCATTATTGTGATAAATTATTAAGATATAGTAAAAATAATTTAACTCATATATAAATATATAACTTATGACTTACTTATCTCTCTTAGAACTTACTTAAACTCACTTATACTTAACTCGTATATAAAAATATTATATATGAGTTAAAAATAATTTAGCTTATATATTTTAATTTTAATAGTATATAACTCTTTAATTAAGTGTAAACTCAATTTTCCTGAGAAATTTTAATTATTACCTTGCTGCTTTTCCATTTAGTGATAATTTAATATGTAAATAATTGAGAAAACTTTTAAGAGTAGCAATTAAAATTAAATTAGTGAAATTAGCTAATTAATTAGTTTTCAAAAAATTCAGGCAATTGTTTTGAATTATTACTATTTCTTGAATGATCCTTTTTTAAAGAAAAAGATGGTTTGATTATGCAAAGAAATAAACTTGTTGGTTAAATCCTATCTCTGTTAACAAAGAAATACTATCGTTTGAATTTTCTGATGGAATACTTTCTTTTATAATGCATCAATGTAATATTTGTGCTGCCATCTGGTGGAACAAATAGTTACATAATCTGATTTTTGTAGAAAAAATTGCACAATTTAAAAAACATAAACATTCCGGCTAAAGCCAAATTTTTTACTTAATAAATTAAAACAAAAATAAAAAATTATAAGGTAGTAAAACAGCAATGGTTTTAAAAATATAATGAAACAAAGAACAAATTTTAGAAGTAAAATATTTATTTTTAATATATAAAATAACTTCTTAAATAAATAACTCAATAAAATAACTAAATTCATAAATAAATTAACTTTTATGGGAATGAGAAATGTTCTTAAATTATTGTTATTAGTATGCATTTGCATCTTCTCAGTTTACAGAATTTTTTTATAACACAAATTATATTAATTTTATCATACTAACTTCATATTTGTTTTCTCCATACAATTTTCTTAAAGTAACTCATATTTAAGGAGTCTATAAATAATTTTAAAATGATATAAATAATTATGTATATTCATTTTAGAACGCAAGGAGTTTAAACGATAACTGAAACACTGAATCTAACTTTAATTTTAGAGATAAAAAAATGAAATTGTAAATTTGATAATGAAAAATAGTCATGTTTTTAATCTTAGTAAAAGATTATAAATTCGTTGAATTAAAAATCCCTGAAATTAATAACTCTTATTAAAAATTAACTATAGAGAACAAATACATTTTTAAAAACATTTTGAAAGAACGAATTACCGAAAGCGATGGCACTGCTATCTCACGAAACTTAAAATAAGAACATATTTGCCCCATAACAAATATATTAATTTTTGAAAAATAAGTCCTTATCATTTTGAGGGAATTTCTTGATGCGATATTTTTTTTATAATAATGTTACTCTGTTAACTATTGATATGTTTAAATAATTAAATAGCATTTTTGTATGCTAGTTTTCCAGAAAATCGGAAGTGCATGTAAAACTATAACTTATAAAAGTATAATTTCTATAATTTATAGAGATTAATATCATCATAATATTCAATTGGTCATATCTTTCATACATTTATATCCCTCGTAGAAAATTTAAAAATATTTTATAATTTTCATAATAATAATTATTGCTAAATATTAGAATGGCTCAACATTAAAGAAAAATGCGAAAAGTATATTATTTTAGTAAAAAATATAAACTTTGATTTTTGAATCAATTACTTGTATAAAAATGTGGGTACTTACGTATTAACGCTACCTTGGCTACAGTTGCGCCAATAAAGAGCAATCTTGTTGTTCGCACGCGCAAGCAGTTATCTTTTGAACGCCAACCGCAGCTACAGATTTGGCGGTTTTAAATGGAATTCTGCTTCCCTCAAACCAGTTGTCTTTTCTAAGTCCCACATGATAAGCACACTGACTGAAATTGCATTTCCAAAACTTACGTTTACCAAAATAAAGTTTCATGTCATGGGAATTGGGACATTTTCGTTTAAATATTTCGCTCCTGAAAAATAAAATTGCATCTTGTTCTGTTTCTGACAAATCCCAAATACGCATTTTCGTAGCACTAAAAAATGGCGTCAAAAATCAGCAAATCTGTAGCTGTTAGATTGGCGACACTTAAAACCGCCAAATCTGTAGCCAAGGTAGCGTTAATACTTAAGTACCAAAATTTGTATTTAAAAATATTTAATCTTACAAATTTTAAAAATATTTTAAATTTTTACTAATTTTTATTTTATTTAATGGCAACCATAAATAAATACTTCGAAAATTCTGAGCGTCGTCCATATTTATTAATTCTTAAGATAAATATAAAGTTTGAATTTTCCTATTACCTTTTCGGGATAGTCAGCAAAAATGCATACTTTTGTAAAATTCTTCTATAATAATTAATTATTGAAATATTTTACAAAATTAATTTATTTTAAAAACTAATTAATTAATTCACTTTATAGATGTAAAAATAAAAATATATATAATAATAATACATTCAGTTTCAACAATGTCTTAATATAAAAAAAAAAATCAGATTTTTTTGTGAATTTATTTAAAATAAAGCTAATTGTCTAGTTTAAATGTGAATTAAATATTGCGAGCTGACTTATTACTATGTCCAAAAATAAGACCAATTTTCAATTTAAAATTACCGGGGCTTAGAATTTTAATTTCTTTTTCTTTTTTAGGTTGCTGGCACTGTCCTTGACATCTGTGTGAAATTTAACGTCAAAATATTCATTAGTGCTTGAGTTACGCTTGGCTTTGTGAGACGCTAAAACGGATTCCGGCGATTTTTGAAATGTCCGAATTAATTGAGCAAAGAACTTGCATTAAATTTTGTTTGCGGAAATGTATAAAATGTTGCAGAAGGCATTCGGTGAGCATACTTATATCGGAAAGAAATGTTTAGAAGTGGCATAAATAGTTCCAAGAAGGCAGAGAACGCGTTGAAGACGAAGAGCCCCTGGTCGACACTCAACCTCAACAGACGAAACTCACATCCAAAACATTAAAGATTTGGTGCTTGAAAAACGTCGATTTACAATTAGAGACCTTGCTGATGATGTTGGATTTTCAAAGGGATCGGTCAATTTCATTTTGGGCCTCAAACGCGTCAAATCTCGATTGGTACCGAAAACACTGAATGCGCCAGCTCGCACTTCATTGATTCTTCGTGACTTTTTCGCCAAAAATGAAACCCATATCGTTCCACAACCACCATATTCACACCGTGCGACTTCTGGCTATTCCCTAAACTCAAAAGACCACTCCGGTGACACCGTTTTGAGTAGATTGAAGAGATTCACCTTGAATCGCCGCGGCTTTGAAGGCCATCCCTGCCGATGACTTTTTAGCATGCATTGAGGATTGGAAAAAAGTTGGCATAAGTGCATTGTGTCCGGAGGGGATTACTTTGAAAGCGATGAAATAAATTTGGAAGAATAAATAAAGAGTTTTTGAAAAAAATAAATAATTCGTCTTACTTTTTAGGCACAGTAGTTTATCACAAACGGACATTAGTTAATATTTACTTGAATATTAACACAATGTATTAAGGTAAAACAAATTTGTACAATTTGATCTATGCAACAGTATTAGCAAATTATGTCAGAAATAGTAAAACGTTGTTGAAAAATGCCAAACTATAAATAAAAAACAAGATAATAGTTTAAGCCAGGAATGGACACAATAGTAAAGACAATTTGCCGTAATACTCAATTTAATTTGGCTTAAAACGTCACCCACACAAAAAAATATCATTATTTATCTAACATATATACATTTCATTTATGTATATTAATAAATAATTAATGTAATACAATAAAAAATTAAATAAAGAATTTGATATTACAATAATTTGATAAGTATTTTAGTGGCTTTTTTGGTTTTTTGATTCCTTTGCTGTAACCAAACACACACACAAAATAAAAAATTAAGAAAAAAAAGATTAAAAAGATTAAAGGTTTTAAATTATCTTTTCTTATCTCCAAGCTAAGAAATATGTGTTCACATATATGTGCTAGTTCAAACAGACCTGCCATTGTAGCATATTATTTAGAAACAGCCACATTTACTTTTTAATTGAATATTTGCCAGCTGCATCAGAAAAAAAGAAAGAAATTAATAATCTTTTTAATTGGAATTTTAAAATCGAATGTGTTTTTGGTAATAAGAACCGAAGAGATAAAAAAAAAAATTACGTAATAGGATCCTGTATCCAGTGCAACATATTATTGGCAAAGGATGTGATCTTCTAGTCTACAACAGGGGTCTCAAACTACGGCCCGCGGGCCAAATCCGCTCGCCAGTGTCATCAATCCATCCCGCGACAGCGAATAGCTTATTGTTGCTCTAATAAGGATAAAAAAAAGCACAGAATGATAATATCTCGGTTTTATTGACTTACTAGGTAAAGCTTGATGGCAAGCATAATACGCAGAAAATTTAACTTAAGCATAACAACTAACACATAATTGAAATGAATCCCACTAACATTATAAACTAGTGAACATCCCGCGGTTACCCTCGGTAGTTATGTTGTGGTAAAGAGTATAGCATATGCATGCGTATCGATGTTTGGAATGTATATATCCTGAATCAAACATATGATTTTTATCCTGTAAATCCCTCAGGAACGGAAAAGCTAAATTAACGCGAATGAAACCGCAGGGTATCCACTTGTAAAAAAATACTAATGAGATTTATGTAATTGTGATTTTTCACTGACAGTAGTTTGCGGTTAGCAAGCGTATGCTCGCTCAGAGAGAGTACTCGGCGACTGGTCTCGAAATTATACATAATGGCAAAAAAATTAAAACGGTTTTGGCCCTTGGTACTTACTAGAGTAAACAGCGTGTCCCTAAGGCTGAAAAGTTTGGAGACCCCTGGTCTACAATAAAATAGAAATCACTCTCATATATAAATGTTTACAGTTTTATTAAATTAAAACTGATCATACCCTGTTTTAATCTTTCAAAAAAATGACATTTACAAAAAGAAAGTCAACTGTGAATCATTCTCTGAGCATTTCTGTTTTATACCAATACAGTAACTCTTAAAAATATAAGAGGCTGCCACAATTGACAACTAATTAATTTAAGGTAATATTCTAATTACATTTGTACAAAAATATGTTTTAATTACTTGGGAATCTTGTAAGCAATTAAACTGTCTTTTTTTCTTTAACTAAATTAGAAATATCGTATATAACTATCAATTAATTAAGTTCTATCTGATTATTAATTAGACCATAAATATTTTATCTGCAATATGTTATTCACAAATTCAGGAAATAATAAAAAGAAATTAATAGTAATGCATGTTTATTTTCAAACATTTATGTATTTAATTCTATAAAAATTAATTTATAATCTTGCTTAAATGACTTACTTAATAATTTAAAGAGCTTATTCACAAAATGCAACATTTTATTTTTACTTATAATAAGTAAATTCAGCATTTCTTGCACGTATTCAACATAAGTCATAGTAAAACACAATTATCAATTTTGAAAGCCAATGTTATGTTAAACAAGTAATATAAAAAAAAAAAAAAAAAATTTTAAGTCAATTCCTACTTTTTTTTTTTCCACTATATTGTAGAAAGTCATTTATAAATAATTTTCATTCATTTTCTTAAATTTATCTGGTGCCATCTATTGGTAGATATATGCAACTTAAATCTAAAAAAAACAAACTAAAATTAATTAATTTAATTTAATTACTGAATTAATATTTGAAAAACTGTATTAACATCGAGTGTCATCCACAACAAGTTAAAAAAAATGTATTTGAACTTGTGTGGATGAATAAAAAGTATTTTATTAATAATTGAAAATTTGAACAAAATATATATAGGGAGAGAGTGAGCTAATAGAAGGAATTGAATAATAAAAAATATTTTCATGCAATATATATTTTTTAATTTTAATACAAAAAAATGTACTTGTAATGATAAAAAAATTTATTTAACATTAATTTATTTTTTATCTATTTTTTTAAAATTGTTTATTACAAAAATATGATAATATATCAAAAACATGTGTCAAATAAATGCAGTAAAATAGAAAAATGGGTATTATGACTATGTTCGAGTTAGAAAGTGAAACCCATTTTCAAGTCTGAATAATCAATGTAAGCAGTTGTTCCACCGTTAGATGGCGACACTATGATTCAAAAATAATTCAGAAATGGAAATTTTTGAAAATATACATACGATTTAAACCCAAATAATTTCATACTCACTAAATTCAATGCAAGAAAAAAAAATTATCATAATTTCTCCAGATATGAAGTACTTGTATCATTTACTTCTACGTACAGAAAGTTTTTGGCATTTTTCGTTAAATTATAATGGATAGTTAAACAAATTTATCCATGTATAAATTTTCCTATTATTTGATTAACATTATCATTGCTTTCTATTTCATAAGTTAATTTACCGTTAATTAATCTGTCTGATTCTGGTTTCCATGTTAGAAAAATTAATTTGATACCATTTATAAAATAAAATATTTTGATATAACGAACAGATTTGGTGCCATTTTAAGATTTTCATGATCTGAAGTAGTTAAAAGATATTTAGGGAAAACCATAATGTTAAAGGTTTATAAGCATGCTTTATTTTTTGAAAATTTTTGTTGAGAAAACTGAAAGGGGGCTATGTTGTGTTACAAAATAGATCTTTTTTCCCATTCATTCTTATAAACTAGAAATCGTTCTTCTTTTTGTGAAGACGCAAAAAATGAGAATTGCTTTTTCCTTATACTGAAAAAGACATGAAAGTTAATAAAAAAAAAAATTTCTAAGATCTTTAAATGATATACTAGTATTAATTTTAAATAGATTGTACGCAATTAGACCTAGATGTACCTTTGAGATTAATGTTCATTGATTGGCTGCTTTGTTTCAAGTTATCCCATTGTAATTTAATAAAAACGCAATTGTATGTCATTGATGTAATTGTTATAACTACAGAGTACAAAAATTTTGTTGGAGAATTTATCATAAAATTTCATTTATATTGTGTTCTTTATTTTTTTTAACGGAAGTGGTTTCCCGTTTTTAGCAAAGGATTATTTTATCTCAATATTAATATACTTTGAGAATAAGAAGATTAATAATCCAAAATCAAATTTAAGATTCACAAATCCATTATTCAGGTCTTCATGATAACTTGGTAGTCGTTTTGTGTTGACAGAAATTGTTTTGTTTACAGAAAGTTATAAACAAAAACTACAACTTCGACCCGTCAGCTGAATATCATGATTCACAATTTCAAAACAATCTGTAAATGTTAACTTTTAAAATTTATATATGTAATTTTAGTTATTTCAAAAGTGATTTCCTAAATACACATTTTTATCAAAATGCATGATGCATATGGAGTTATACCGATAGTCCAAAAATTGCCTCCAGGACTTTCAATTGAAACGATTTCTGCTTATGGTAAGATAACTGTGGCATTTCGAAACTATATATATACATACGAGATTTCTCACTAAATTTAATGAGTATTCAGTAATGAAAATAATATTCTGATGTCGAAAATATTTATTCCCTATTTTCTTATTAATTAACATTATTTGCGATAAGAGAAATATAGTATTCAATGTTAATACTCATAAATAATCAGTTAATTGTAATTCTGTCATTTGCTAATAAGTTACAAAAACGATCAAAATCGTTCAGAAGTTAGTTTGAATTACAATAAAAATTGTATCACAAATTAAATTAACCTTTGAATCGGAAATTTTATATATGACAGAGATTATTTTTAAACTGTATAGAAAAAATCTTGGTTTGTTTAAATAGGATTTGCAGTAATCAAAAGTTACCCCTTTAATAACCTGAAAATTTATCTAAATGAATAGTATTGCATGAAGCATATGAAGTTATAAAGATAGTCCAAAAAATTGCCTCCGGAATTTTCAGTTGCTACGATGTTTGCTCGTGTTATAGTTTCTAAAAATAATTTATGTCCCATATTAATATTTGCTGTAAAATATTATGAAATTATTTGTTCTCTGAAAAATAAAAATGCTCTTAGAAAATTAGTTATATAAAATATTTTTAAGATGTAAATCTTTTAAATTCCTCAGAGTGAATTTCTACTGTGGTATGTTGTATTTTTAAAATATTTTTTAGAAACTACCTTAATATTTATTTTTTGTAATCATTAAACATTCATATTAAAAACATATTAGAGTATAATTTTGAAATTGTATTTATATTTTATGGTAAAAGAATGCAATTAATAGTTTAAACTATCAACCTAATTTGCTGCTTATTGTATCATGAAAAAACATTAGTATATTTAGAGTTTTTAATAAAAATATTTTATTTCTATAAATTGTTTACATAGAAAAAGCATTTAAGGTTTAATTTAAAAGTAAAAATGGCAGACAATTTTTTTTTTTACCTCTAGCTTTTCATTGGTATTATTATAGCTTTAAAATACACTTTTATATATATATATATATATATATATATTAAAAAGAATCTTTAGAAATAGTATCTTGTAATAATCTTGTTTTTGATCAGTTTTTCTCACAAAATAGTTTTATTTTATATCCAATATAATTGTTATTCTACATTTATTCCATAGCCATAAAGAACTCATGATATTGTCAATTTTAAATGTTTGCCTCCTTCCCTTTTTAACAAATAAAGCTAAATACTTCCTCTTTTTATTGACTGAAAAATTATTTACAGTTCTTTTCCCGCTGTTTTTTTATATTGTCTCCTCTTTACTTTTGATTACACAAAATCTATCAAACGTAACTTATAGAATTTGTTCATTTTACAAAAATATTTCCATGAACTTCACAATATTTGCTTTCTCTTTGCTTATTTGAAACATGGTTCTAATAAATTTGTAGTAAAAATAGTTCAATACATACACTTATTCGAATAATAATATTAATTTGTATCTATGAAATACATGTCATTAATGTCTTTCCTTTCCTTTCAATATCAGTTTAAAAATTTTAGATTTCCAGTAATTTTTTTAATTGTTGTATTTTAATTTTGAACAGAAAACATTATTTATATGTGAATGATAAAAAAAAAAAAAAAAATGTTGAAATAGTGTCTTAGTTAGTGATGCTTAAGCATTAGTTTGTAGTATTAGATTAAAGCAATAATAGTGAGCAAAATGTAATATTATCAGTTGAAGCTTATTTCAACAGTAGTGAAACATATCTCAAAGGTTCAGAAGTTATGGATGGCATTGTTCAAGATAGTTATTTGCTAGCAGTGATTACATTTCTGAATGTAAAAAAATCAATAAAAAGAGAAAATTATAAATACCACATTCATAAATAAGAAAAAGTAATGAAGCAATGAAGAAACAATAGAATGTTGAGTGCAATTTTATGCAGTTCATAATATTCTTATAAGTAATGCCTGAAAATAGGGAGTCATATTTTAGAACATGAAGCATTCATGAAAAGAAGGAATCTTCCATTCTAAGAACTAGTTGGGTGAGCCAGACACAGTAACAATTAAGTAACAAAATAACACAAACACTGCCTCATAAAAATACCTTTTTTTCCTATAACATTTAAGTGTTCTAAATAGTCACAAACTTCAAATTGACCAACTTGATTATGATGATTAAATATTGCTCTTTAAAACAACTCATTTTCAAAATTTTAAAATTGATTTTATGTAAGTTTGTACAATACAGACTTTTAATTAATTGCACTGCAAGTTATAAATAAAATTCTCTTTTTTTTTTAAGTGAAGTTCAAAAAATTTATTGACCAATTATGTAGGCTTACTATTATAAAATAAGAAATCAAAAATAAGACATCCCCGATGTCAATTCCTTGAATATTTTAAGTGCACTCTTATGAAAAACTTTTTCAAATGAGTTTTGCTCAAAACCATTTATTGCATTTACCTCTTGTATTCACAACACCTCAAATAGGCATATTTCTTCAGTTAGTAGAAATTTTCACAAATACATGTGATATATAGATCATGTTGAGATAAAAGTTGCCATTGAAATCTTTTCTTGTATATTTGGGATGCCATCAGAAAGGGGAAAATATGGTAAGTTTTAGGTATACAGAAAGTGAAACATGGTATGAAGTTCATATGTAAAGTAATAAAAAAAGCACATAAATGGAAGAAGTACATTTGTCAAATGTAGTTCCTGATAGTGCAACCTTTGAGGCACTGCTGACACAGTATTAAAGAAGGGGGAGGAATCAATTTTAATGAAAATGTCATCCATAATATACATTAACTTTATTTTGCCGTTCTTTTGTAACATTGTTGCATCATTTATTGTCAAATATATTCAAAACTGCTTTTTAAAATAAATAATAATCATCAATTGCCTAATTTTAATAATCTTTTTTTTTTTTTAATATATACTATCAATACATATCTGTTTTATTTACTAGACAAATTATTTTCAATTACCAATTAAATCTTCGGTTAAATTTAAATATTTATTTCTGTATACTTTTGATAAAAGTAAATTCTATTCTTAATAATGGGTTGTACAAAAGTTAATGACTTTTTTTATTATAGTCTTTATAAAAAATATTCAGTGTCATATATAACTATTAATGTTATGCAAGATTAATGTGTAATTGTTGCCTAAATCTTTTCATTGCAATTATTTTATTTTATTTCAAATAATAATACTTTCTTTGTGATTTTTAAATATTATAGAGTTATTTATTGATAAGAGTACTTATTATAATTTTTGATCAATTACAATAATGTTGTATGAAAATTGGTTATAAATATTTTCTTTTTATGTTCAGATGATTATCTCTTGGTTGGAACTAAATCTGGCACCCTACTTTTGTATCAACTGATTCCTACTGATAAACCTGGACCTAAGCCAGGTATTTTCTCATTTTATTTCTATAGCAATTATTTTCCATTTAATTAATATAAATTGTATATTGTGTTGCTGTAATAAATTTTAATTAAAATAATTTTTTTTTCATTATATAAAAATTTCTAGAATGAATTATAACATTTTATTTCCCTTCTTTATTATAAAATTAAATCATACAACAACTTTATTACTGTTACCTACTACATTTTTTTCAAAAATGGCATTCCTCTTTTGTATTTCTGATGAAAAAAGACATTGTAATTTTAAAAAATATTATTTTGAATTTTTTCATTAATAGAGGGTAATATTTCATGTAAATTAAAATAATTAACATCAGATAAATTATATTCTGAAAATTGAATTTTTTTAGTTAACTAGTTACCAATCGACAACTGTGAGCTTAAAATCACCATGTGAAGTAGCCTACAATTATCCGTGGCAGCTTTTCGATATAAATGCAAATTGCATTGTATCAATTAGTACAAATTGTGTGTTGTTGTTACCTGTGGCTATATTAGAATTCAATGCATACAAATCTGGCCACTTACAGTAGAAACAAAGAGACCATATAAAAATTCAAAATTGCAAAGTGAAAAGATCAGACATTTTTAACAAAAAAAAAAAAAAAAAAAAAAAAGCCTTAAAAATAAGTTAAATGTTCTAAGGATAAAAATTAAAAAAAGTAATGTTGAGCTGTAATGTGAATATAATAAAATATATGTTACACAATTTCAGTGAAATTTAAATTTTAAATTTTTTTTTTTGTATAAAGTTCAGTACAGGACAAAAAAAAAAAAAAAAATTAAGAAAAGGTGAAAGAAAACATGGGGAGGGAGGAGTAATTAGATTACATAAGAAAAATTATATTTAGGTTACATATTACACAATTATTTAGGTTATATAAGGAAAAAAAATTTGAAAATTAATACTCATTAAAAAAAAATCATAGACTCATAAGCAAAACAAGAATTCATAAAAACACATTAATTTATTTTTCACAACTTAAATCTACTAGCATTTTGCCAAATGCAAGATGCAGCTCAAAATTTGCTGACAATTTTTTAATAAATATTTATTTTGTATTTATATTTTTCAGAATTATATTGATTGTTTTAAGCCATAATGTATTTCTCTTGTACAGTTTGTATTGTATGCTTTTAATATAAATATTTTGTTTTATAATTTTATAGGCTTGTTTCATTATGAAGTAAAGCTGCTTAGGTCCAACAAGTCATTCTCTAAAAAATCAATTACACAGGTAAATTTTTTATAGTCTTATTTTTTTTTGTAAAATTGAATCATTTTAATGTAAGTTATTACATTAAAAGAGGAAAATTAGTTTCACTTTTTAATCAATACAAAATTTTGAAGCAAATCTATCCTTATGGTGTGACATAAACTTTATATTATGATGCATAATTTGCCTCTTTTATCTGTTTTTTTCAGAAATTATATTGCTATTTATTAATATGTAACTCTATTAGCTCTGTGAAATATTTATAAAAATTGTTATATACAATATTTGTATTGATTCAGTTTTGTATATATACAATAATAGATTTTATGTTTGTTGTAAGGTTCTATTATAGATTGATTGTAAAAATATTAAGTTATAAAAAAGAATATATAAATGAATTTTGTGAAAAATTCTTAAAATTAATATTGTTCACATATATTGCTGTATGTTAATGAATTGGCATGTGAAAAGCTATAAATAAATGTTGCTGACATACTTTTAAAACTGTTATTAATGTCACATTATATATTAAAAAATATTTTATCATTTATGGGAAATATAAAGTGGATAAATCTATTATTAATATTATTAGTTATCATATTGATGTAATTTTTTAGGGCTTGGTATTTTTATTCAATTTATATATTTTGTAATTTTTAATATTACTTTCTTTAATTAGTTTAAAATCATATTGTTTAATTATCATTATATTCATATAATGTATATGCATGTATATTCTTACATACATTATAACATATTTATTCTTGCAGTTACAAGTGATTCCAGAATTTCAGATGCTGATATGTCTTGCAGGTTAGATATTTTTATTATTGAATTAACTTTCATTGCAGTTATTAAATATTACTGGTATTATTTGATTGAAAAAGATTTTATTGAAGAAATATCTTATTTTATAACTATTGGTTCAAAATAAATCTATTGTGTTGTTTAAACACATTTTTGTAGTGAAAAGTAGTGGTGTTCAATTCATTAGATTTCATGCATATTACAAAAGATTGTTTTATAGTGCTTGGCTATGTATTGCCATTCAGTATCTGCATTCTCAATTGTGTGTATTCATTTTTCAACCAAGAAATATTTCATTATATTTAAGTTTGTAAGATTCAATATCTAGTAATTAATAATATAAAAATATTAATTTGCTTCATTTTAGTTCATGGCTTTCCCATAAAAAATTAGTTACATTATCTTAAAAATAACTGTAATATACAATTAAAATGTATGGCATTCTAATAATAGTTTAGTATAATTGCATCATGTAAAAATCTTGTGCATTCCTTTTTTATTAGCATTAAAAAATTACAAGTTAAACCTCCTCTCCCTTTTCTGTCTCTCTCTTTATATGTGTGTGTGTGTGTTTTTGTTGCGGTTTGCAAATTTTACAGATTCTAATCATTGTTGGCTTTATTTTTTAAAATATTCTTAATAAAAAAATTGAAAATAAAGAAAATTATGCTACATAATTAATAGAACCTTTTTTTTTTTTTTTCCTGAAGTTTTCGAAATACGAATAATGAGCACATTTAATCTCGATTAATATCATGACCAGCATTAGTGAACTCTGTAAAATTTGTGTTAATTTATGATTATTTAAGGTATTTAAAAAATTTTATACTCAGAAATGAATGAAAATTTCAGATTAGAAATAAAATGCTTATAAATTTAATTATGGCATTTATGTATATATACTTATTCAGTGTTATTTCTTCTATGCAACACAAAATATTAATAAAATTATTTATTATTAAAACAAAAATTAATAATTTTTAATAACGTTATTGCATAAACATTTTCATTCAAGTATAACATTAAAAAAGGTTATTTTATTTTCTAGATTCTCAAGTAACAGCTTTTGATCTAAGTCAAATGGGCCTGCAACCTATTGTAACTCTTCAAAAAACCAAAGGGGCTCATTATTTCACTGTTAGCGTGCAGGTGCAGATTTTATTTTTCTCTCTGAATTAATAAATATTATTTATTATTATTTTTTAAATGTGTGTGTAAACTATTTATTTAATAAAATTTATTTACGATTATAAACATATGTAATTTTTTTTTCAGTAAATATATTTATTGTAGAGTATGAAGGTATACAACACAAAATATTATGTGTAATTTTAAACATTTATAATTTTATTTTAATTCTGAATCAATGAGAATTATTTTTAATTAAACTATTCATGTTAAAAGTACACAAAGTTATTATAAGAATGTTGTAAAAATATTTTTTTAATGCTGTGATGCTTCTTGTTAAACTGATCACTACTCAGAAAAAGAAAGTTCATTTATTTTATAATAACCAGCTTATTTAATTAAAAGAAAAATCTCTAGTAACAGGTTTTTATTTTATTACTAGCATTTCAAAAAGCCAATTAATTATAATTAATACTGCATTATTGCATGATTAATGCCATCATAAATAAGTTATATGCTGTTAGTAATTTGAAGTGCGTGCAAAAGTAATGTTAGAATATGTGTATTTCTGTTTTAGAAACTTAAATCACTTACTGGTGAAGTCAAGGTTTCGTTTAGACTTTGTGTAGCAGTGAAGAAAAAGTTACAGGTATTTTATTATTTATTTAATATCCATTTTATTACAAACATATTAAAGTGAAGATAGCAACAATTTATGTTATTATTTTTAAAAATATTGAATTTTCCCCTGCTAAAGTGAAGAATTTTTTTTTATATAAATTTTTGAATGTGAAATATTTTAAACAACCTATGGGATTGATTTTGTTTCCTCTCTTTAATTCCCAATTCTCTATTTTTTTAATTATTTGTGTGTGTGTGTGTGTGTGTTAATGTTCAAACCTGTTCTTTACCTTTGTGAACGTGCTTTATTTTTTATTTCTCAAATGCATGAAATTATATTTTTAACTGAGAATTTATAAATGTAACCAATTTTAATTACTGTTCACTCAAATCTATTTATTCTTTTATGTGTAACTAATATATTTGAAATTACTGTACAATGACTATGTTTGAAATTGTCAAATTTCTAAATTTTTTGTATTAAGCCAAAACTAGTAATTGAATATTAAACTTTAGAAATTAATATTTAATTTAACAATATAACTATTTTAAAGATTGTTTGAGTTATTAATCTTTTATAAATATTATGTTTTTTTAGCTATATTACTGGAAGCCCAAAGATGCAAAATTTCTTGAATTTGATGTAAGTATATTTTTACATCATTGTCAATTTTTTTATTTGTATGTTAACTAAATGCATTTCATGTGATATGTGTCGCTCATAATTAATGCATTAACGTTTCTACTCAAGCCTTCTATATTATCAATGATATGCTTTTTATTAGTTACTTATGAATTAGTGATATTTTTGAAAATTTTATTGTAGTGTATTCTCCTTTATTTAAAATATTAAATAGAAAGTTAATCAAAAGCATCTTAGAAGTAACAAAAAAACTTTAAAAATTTTGTTTCAAGGTGCTTTATTGATATATAAAATGTTTTATAAATTTTAATTATTTTGCTTTGTTTTTGTTAATATAATTATATTTAGATTCCCCATTAATGCATGATTAAATGATATTTTAAATGTGTGAAAATCGGTTATATTATTTTATTTTCGAATTAATTATATTTGAATTTCAGTATCTACTAAAGTGATGTAAGAAAAAAAAAAATTTTTAGCGAAGTCCTTAATTTTTATAAATTTCATTTATCATGGTATAACTTTTAGAAAATTTGTGAATTGTTTTTTAAAAGTGCCATGTACACCTTTCAGTTATATTTCTATTTTAATAGTGCTAAGTTATTATTATTTAATTTATTAGATTTTGCAAATATTTATTTGTACAATTAAATTCTTATTTTCTTTTAAATGTGTTCTCTTTTATACACATATATAATATTTTATTTCATCTTCATTTCAGTTCTTGTAACATTTTTTTCTTCTTTTTTTTACAGCAAGATTTAAGCTTAAGAGATGTTCCTAGAACTATTGTGTGGTGTGGAGAATCTTTATGCATTGGTTATAAATCAGAATATTCACTTATGAAGGTAATAATATTAGGTTTTTGTTATTGTTTTTTAATTAAATAGTAAATGCGACATTTATGTTTTTTTAAATACTCATTCAATTAACTAGATAAGTTTTCAACCACATGTTTAATAAAAAAAAAAAAGTTTATATTAACATTATATAATCAATTAATGTATCAAACAAAAAAAAATTATTATCTGAAAAATTACAAAAATAAATTATCTGATCAAAATTACTTTTTATTTAGTTGTATTAAATTGAAGTTAAAAGAAATAACTTTGTGCTTCATAAATATTAATTCTATATAATTATTACTTATTACAAAGTGAAAACTAGTTTTTAATATAATTAGCTCTACTCATCCATTAATAAATTTTGAAAGAATGAGTTTAAAAAAAAAACTACAATGTAAAAATTTTTGAAAAATGATAATGTTTTTTATTTCATTTAGTATTTTTTGCTAATAATATGGGAAATTTATTCAAACATGTTCCTGCCATGAATTTCCTGTAGAATCTTTCCATCAATTATATATATATAAAAAAAATTTATTACAATTGGTCAAAATATATTTTTATATAGGTCACAGGAGATCCAAAAGATCTTTTTCCAACGGGTGGAAAACAACAGGAACCTCTTATTGCTCTCTTATCTGATAACCAATTAGCTGTAGGAAGTGATGAGCAAACTATCTTAATCGATTCTGAAGGAAATCCAACCTTGAAATATTCCATCAAATGGTCAGAAGTACCAATAGCTTTAGGTGTGGCATTTTATACTTTAGATTATCTATTATGAGTTAATAACTATTTATTATTTTAAAATAATAAGTATCTTTGATTAGTTTGCATTTTTATTGTGACAATTGACTAGATTTATGTAGATTCTTTCTAGTGAAAAATTTTTTGCTTATGATGTTCCAGATGTAATATTTTGTAAGAAGGAAAGTCTTATAACTGTTCATTATTACATGATACTACACAAAAATAATCTAACAATCATATGTTTTCGTATGTATTATAAAAAATTAGTGAAAGTTGATTAAGATTTTCAGAATCTTGTGCATAAATCTTTTAATTTACCTTTACCAACTTGGAAATATTTTATGGCTTAATGTATTGCATAGTACTATGCTTAATGTAGTGCATAGTGCTATGCTTAATGTAGTGCATAGTGTTATGCTTAATGTAGTGCACAATCAACCTGCAGTGCATGTTAAAAGCAAAAGAGCTTTATTTTAACAAATTGAATCAAATAAACCATAAGTAATAGTTAAAACAATAGTATTAAATAGTACAAATAAACAATAGTTTTAAATAGTACAAAGTAATGAAAGTTATAGTCTGACAAATATATATATATAATCTCATCAACTTTTTAACTCTCTTTCTTGATTTACACTTTCCAAATTCATTTGTGGCACTAACCTTGCTTTCTGTCACATTTCTCATCTAACAGCAATTTCTTGCCTTTTCTATAATCGAAGTAACATTTCTTTTCATTTACTTTCATGATTACTTCATTTTCACACTGTGTAAAATGTGCTAACATAAACACATTCTCATGATTTGTTTTGAAAGCCATTCTTTATGACTATAACAGATGTCTAACACCTTCATGGTCTTCAGATGCATTTCTTGGCTGTCTTGCTACCTCCTGAACAGAATCCCAATTCTTTAATATTAATAAAATGGCTCACAATTATTCAGTTGCTTGCAAATTCCATTTGGCGGTTCGACTATCCATTGCAGTAACTTCTGAGCTATACAAATAGAAGATGTCAATGTACTTTTATGCAGTTTAAGAATAGATTATTAATAGAACCTTTTGGAGTCAGAGCAATTTTGTTGTGTTAAAATTTCATTGTAAAGCATATCAATATTTAAGGAACTTAAATAATTGAAAATATTGTTAGGAAAGACAATTCATAAATAAAATATTTTCCATTCCATGTGGCACATAATTAAATGAATTAATCCTTTAGAATTGTCATTGAACTTAATTTAAAACGAATCAAAAGTGGTAGTGTTATATACATATTCCTCTCTGATATGCATGTAGAGGAAGGCAATAATTTATTATTATTATTTCATTATTTTCAACGAAACATTTATCTATACCACATATTCAGAAAAGTTATAATAAAACTAAGAAGCATTAAGCATTTTAATTTAAAAATTTATGTAAATTTTTTAAGATGTGGTTTTAAAAGGAAAATATGGATGAATAATAAATAAAGAGAGAACATTTTCAACTTGCATTCAAATCATTAGGGCTAATGTTGCATCTTTATATATACAAAATGTTGATAATTTAATTCAATGATGCATTGTTTAAATTCAAACTTAAGTTTCTTTGTCATCTTAATGTAAATTGTCATTACTATTTTAAATAGAAATAATATATATAATTTATATATTTTTCTATGTATTCTGCTGCGCATAGTTCCAGACATTTAATATAACAATTTTTCTGTTTTATATATCGTGATTGTATAAGTGTCATGTAAAATTTAAATGCTTATTTTAATTTTATTCCTATAATTTTGTAGTTATGGAAGCTTTGCCTAATGCTTTGTAGTATAAATAAAAAAATTAATTCCTTTTTCTAATGATAAAATAAGATATCTATTTTGCATACATATTTTGATGAATAAAATATAATGAACCTAAAATTGATAAATATTATTTAAGAGCATTTAATTATATATATATATATTATTTTCAAATTAAGTAATTACATTTAAAATTTATGTTCTGCTTTGAAGAAAACTTTTTATTTGAAGAAACCAATTTTTTTATATACATTTCTATCTATTATATATTTTAAAATTGATACCAAAAATGAACAATAAAAAAATATATTATTCAGCCAGTAATAAAATATTTTAATGATTAAGAACAATAATTTTATTTTCGTAAACATTCTTTTAAAACAACAGTTTTTTTTTTTTTTTTTTTTGTTTGTTTTTATAAAAGGAAAACATTTGACATATTTAGTAAGAAGCAGCTAAATTTGCAAACTTTTTATTTAATTTATATTCTCATTTTCAAAAAAAAAAAAAAATAAAATAAATAAAATAACTGCTTTTATTAATGACAATTTTAATGTTTCTTTTTTTTTTTTTTTTTTTTTTCCAGTGCATGATTCTCCTTATCTGATTGCTGTATTGCCTAATTCAGTTGAGGTTCGACCAATTGAACCAAGAATACATGTTCAAAGTATTGATTTACAAAAGGCCAAGACAATTGTAACAAGCAAAAGGTATTTTTTCATTTTTGCAATGAACCTAAAAAAAATTATTCTGTTAGGGTCAGTCAAATTAATGCTTTGTTAGTTAAGTGTTTTCAGGAGTAATTTATGGAGCAAATGAGAAACATTACATCAGTTTTATACACAATCACTGGTTTGCTGAAAGCAAATTCTGTCTACAAAATACCTAATTTTTCTGCAAAAAAATATATTTTGGTTGTCTGAGTAATCAGTTTTGTGCCTTGTCATTCAATCAAAACAGATATTGTGACTATTTCATTTACAGAGTCATTCACCATTTTTTTTTTAATCCTTTAAACAACAGCAAAAACTAAAATTTCATTGTAAATTTCAACATATTTTGTATGGACATTTTTAATTTGATTATTTCATTAGAACCAATGCTGTTTCCATTATAATAGATGAAAATTATCATTTTCATACTTCAATAAGTTATTTTTTCCTCTAGAATCTATTGTTTGAATGGTAGTTTGTATTTATTTTTTTTCTCTTAAGAAGTAGAATCATCATTTTGAGAGAAGAGGGTTTGGATACAAGTGATTAATAACTCAGAATATACAATCTTTTAGTACTAATTACTTGAGTAATATCCACATATTGAATAAGTTGTATCAAATTTCCTTCCAAATCTACTGATTATTACATGAAAGGATCTCATTGGATCTTTTTCTAGCACCTATCTTTTGTTGATCCATAATATTTTGTTTTCTTCTTTTTTATTTCTGATATTATTTTCATTGATCAAAATTTATAGTGTCACATATTTATCATGTCTTTTTGTTCATATTGTTTTATATTCGTTGACAATTTTAATTTCCAAAATATAAATTTCCAATTTCATTTCACCACAACCTTATATTCAAATTTGTGGACACGAAAGAACTTCATATTAGGAAACAATAACACACATTAGGAAACAATAACACACATGATAAAAAAATTTAAACATTAATAATTTTCACATGTGTTTGAAATTTTATTCCCTTTCTCACATTATCTTCCTTTGCCAATAAGCACTAAATTAATCACCATAAATAATTTTATTTAATTTTATATAGTATTCAAATTTATGAAAAATTAGTGAATTACATTTGCATATTTTTGTAAAATCTTTCATTCTTTTTTATATTCTTTAAAAAAAAACAGTTTCCGCTTGATGCTTTTTTTCTCATTATTAATAATAATATAAATCTAATCATAGTATATTTAATAAATCTCAAATTTTATGAAATAAACATAGAAAAGCGATTATAAAAATTGAGAAATTCTTGTGCTTATCTCTTACAATCTCCATTTATGTGTTGATAGACAAAAATAAACATAAGAAAGGTGTTCTTCTGATATATAGATGAAGCTTTTAATAATTCTTTAAAATAATAGTAGTAATAATTGAGCCTTATATTCATTTAAAGATTTTGAATTAAAAAAATATAAGTATAGAAAGTTTATGTTTGTAATTCCTTATATATATTTTCAGAGGTGCAGTATTTGTAGCTTCTAATTCTGATGTATGGTTATTGCATGCAGTTAATTTTCCTGAACAAATTTCTCAGTTACTATCCCAAAAGCAGTTTGAATTGGCTTTACACATGGCTGTATGTATTACAGTTCCTTTTCATTATATATGGTTGTAATTAATAAGTAGATGTAGTTATTTGAGTTACTTTACATTAAATGGCTGTATTGTAATTTATAATTCATTTCGTAAAAATTATTAAAAATTTTTTAATGTATTTTATTTTATATATTTCCCATGCCTTTAAAGTCAATTAATAATATTAATAGAATTTTAGGAGATTTAATTAATAAAGAGTGTAATTAAAGTCTCTAGGGAATATCTAAATTTTTGTGTAAATTTGTTTTTTTAATTTAAAACTTTTACTAAGATATATTTCATTTCAGGAAATGACATATGAATCTGAGCTTGAGAAGCAACAACTAGTTCAAAGAATTGAAAATTTGAATGCATTTTATCTTTTTTGCAAACAAAACTTCAAAGAAGCCATGGATTTGTTTGTAAAACTTGAAACAGGTAGCTATATTTTTATGTATATTCCCTCTCTTTATATTAGATATCTTTGTTCCAAGGTTACAAACTTCTAGGAGTTGGATGCACCCAGATGACTTGGAATCACATAGTAATGCAGAATCGGAAGTGATAAATGCGACTGGTAATGTGCACTGAAAACACCACAAATAATAGAACACTACATAAATCAATATATGTTACATAGGGCACAGGAAGTATTCAGATATAATTCATGAGTTGAAATACAAACACATATAATTCTGGAAGATTTAGGCCTCTCAGACTTTTTGCCAGCTACCACAATTTATGGAACCATTCCCTCATTACTGTCTACTTTAACGTTCTACAATACCTTGATATACCCCCTAGAAGAAGTAGTCAAGGCATGCTAATCTGGCAATCAACCATACTGATCCATTGTTGATCAAATGTAGTATCTAAGAGTAATGCTAAAATGGGTTGCCCATTCATAATTCATTGTACAGCAACCACATTGAAGCTACCATTGATGCAAAAATTTGTTCATTATCCAAAAGTTGTGCAAAAATTCTCCAGAAAAATTGTGTAGTTGTTAACAGTCCAATAAAAAGACAACAGATAAGGTCCAGTGAGGTGATTCTCGCAATTCCCCCAAACATATATTAGAAAACTTTTTATTTTAAAGGGATCAGCATCATCAACACAAGTTCATTATGTACATTGATAATTATTTTCTTATGAAGCATGCCTAAATGGTGAATAGTACAGAAAACATGAAATCTATTACAAGGTTTCACATGAATCATTGTACTTATCTTCAGAACTCCTGTGCCCATTCAACATCCTCTACTGTGTCAGGGAAGCATTTTTGTCTATTAATTTCTATGCGGTTCTGAGTAGTTTTGGATACTCACTATCCCTCCTACTGGTTTGTAATTCTGATAATGAGGCACCCTAAGTTGTAGAATACATTCATATCATATCATTTCTGATCTGTGCTATTTCTATTTGGCACATTTGTTTTTCCATGTTTTGGAAATATGCCATTAGATATCTTTAATCTGAACCCTTTTATCTAGTAACTGAAAAATAAATTGGATTTAATATCCTGTAGGTGTAGCCTATTTTCAGGATACCAATACTATATTTTATTATTGAATACCTAATACCTGAATACTTCTGTACATTTTTCCATTCTCATTTTGCACATTTTTGTATTTGCTTTGACTATCATAATAGTATTAGTTTTTATAATTTTTGATGTTACATATGTATATCTGTGTTTGTTCAGTGTTTTGTTTGTAGAATTTAACTGTACATCCAGTAATCATTTATGCATTTAATTTATTATGTACTAAAGTTCAATAAATAAAAACATTTAAACTATGTACAAAGAAAATTAAAGATCAAGTAGCATTCTCTACCACAAGTATAGCTATTCTAAGAGTTCTAATGACAGAGCACTTTCTTCCTAGGATTTTAATCTTGGTGGAGAGACTCAATGGTATTACCATTTGGTGAGAAATTTGGTTGGGATAGCAGGAATGACTAATATTTTGATTTATTGTACCAATCAGCACATAATGGTCAAATTTTTTTTTAAATTAAAAATTTTTTTTTTAATATGTTACATTTTCTTGAAGCTCAATTTAATATTTAATTATGATGTATTTTTTTATATAAATATTTTTCTTAACATAAATATTTGGATGTAAAGAATTTTAAAATTTTTCATTATCTAAATATTTTAAATGGAGTATAGTGAATGATACTGAAGATAATGTATATAGATAGTTAACAATCTTAAAATGATAATTATTTTTGCCTGTTTAGATCCTTCACATGTGATTGGTTTATTTCCTAATTTGTTGCCTGATGAATTTCGAAGTAGCCTTGAGTATCCAGACAGAGTTCCAAATTTACAAGAAAATGAACTAGAAAATGGATTATTAGCTTTGACTGATTATTTAATTGAAGTATGTCATATGATGTCAATTATTTATTTATATGTGATGCAGTTAATATTTTAAGTTTCAGAATTTGCTTGACTTTAGCAGTAGCATTTAATCATCACACAAATTTTATTTCTAGTGTTTGCATACAGGAAAATTTAAAGCAATTTGGGAGCTTAGAAATTGTTTTAAGTCCATGTTCGTTTTTTTAAAAATGATGAAAATTTTAAATCACTATGTGAAGGATAATTAATTTTTGTATATTTTTTTGTGCTGTTTTATCTTTAAAATGTTAAATAGTAAATAGAATTTTATATGCAATTTCATCATTTCCATCTATGATAATCACGGTAATTCAAAAAAAAAAAAATTAATTATTTCATTATTGTAAATATATTATTTTGTGCTATTTTTCCACCTGTATATTTTATCTAAATGAGAGATAAATTTTACCACAAAAGTAATTAAATATGTTTAATTTAATCTCCTAAACTAGTTAATAAATTCTTGTAATTTGAAATTATGATAGTAATTACTTACTAAAGTTATTATAAAATTGCAAGCTATTTTTCTCAATAAAATACACCTTAGTAATAACATGACATATTTTTATGTTGCCTCATAAGAAATTTTCACAACTGTATTTTAAATTAAAATTACATTTGAGACAATATATAATACATCTTGGGATTTTCAATTTAAAGATGGCTCAAAATTATTCATCAAACTCATAGTATAATGGGTTTATGTGTAAGAACATTTATTTATAAATAAAACATAATTTACTATGCTTTGATCATTAATAATTTTTAAATATTATGCGATTATAATTAGATTTATGAGGCTGAAAATAAGTAGAAAGTTAAGTAAATAAATGTACCATTATATAAAATATTAATTAATATTTTATTTCAGGTTAGGCACAGACTAAAATCAGACAACACTGGTAATGTTCCAACCATGACTGCTATTATGGAAGCTGGTAAAACTAAATTCCGTTCAAAAAAACAACTTCTACAAATTATTGATACTACATTATTAAAGTGTTACCTTCAAGTATGTCTATTTATTTATATTATGATTTTCATTGCTTAAAGAAATATTACACTTTCTCCTCAAATATATATATACAAAAGAAATCTGTTCTAACTTTTTTTTTTTATTTGTTTTGATTTATCAATGCAATTCTTTATTAAATATTACGTTAGATTAAAATGTAATTACATTTTATGCATTCTATATAAAAATATAGCTATTCTTTGTCCACAATCAGTAACTCTATATAACCTGTTAGGTATAATTTTTGGCCCTCTGAAAAAGATTTTATATTATTAGCTGGAGATTTGTGCTTGTTCTTGGAAGTACTATATATCAGTTATATATATATATATCTTATCATCATCATGGTGCAACGCCCTGTGTGGGCCAAGGCCGTCTACCTACTGGTAGATTTCGAGACGAGAGATGTTTTTCTTTTTTACGGGGTAGGGGTTGTCAACTCTATGCCCAACACTCAACAGTCATGTAAGACTGGGACCTATGGCTTAAAGTGGATTCCGAACCACTACAAATATACATGGCACCGCCGGGACTCGAACCCGAAACCTGTGGTACAGAGCGCTAGCCACTCGGCCATTTCAGGCCCATATATATCTTATGCCATACTTATATATCACATACTAGGCCTGTTATTATGCCCATGTCATAAAACTACTAAACATTTTTTTTTAGTTTAAAAAAATATTTCTTTAAATTTAAAATATTGGAAATCAGAAAGAAGATAGGCATTTAAATCTTTTGATGATGTATAGCACCTCCCATATTATTTCTAAAAAACTATTTATCCTTTGTGAAGTAGCAATCCCATTATTTTCTCTTGTAAGAAAAAGTAAATAAAAAAGGTTGCTCTTTTTCTTCCTGTTTTTCAAGCTCTCTTAATTTTCATTTATTTAAACTGTTAAAAAATAGTGAGGGAAAAAATTACATTAAGATACCACTTCAGGGAAAACAAAAAATACTACATTTTTCCAGTGATTTTAATTTTCATATTTAATAGAAAGATGAAATTCTAGATCTGTGGTGCAGTTACTTATTAAATTGACCTTTAGTAAAGCATTTTTTATCCTCTATCGTACACCAATGTAGAATTACATTTTATTATATTTTATTTACGTTCAGTTTACTTCCAACATCTGCAAGTTTGATTTCTTTCTTTATATAAAAGGCTGTTTATTTTCTCACTAACTTTTTTTTTTTTTTTTTTTTTGACTGTTTTATAGAATTAATGTTTCTAAAACTGTCTGTCTGATATAACAAAGATGTCCACAATGGCCTATTAAGTTTTTTTAAGTGTATAGTCTATGTTTTATATGCTGGAAAAAAGCCCTTATTTTTATTATTAATCATTACTTACTAACAAACAGTAGCTTCTACTGGAGAGTAATAATCTTGCCATATTTTAAAGAGCTTATAATTATGTAAATTTATTGTTAATAAAAAAGGAATGCTATATATATTTCAAAAAATACTTACATTGCTATAAATAATAGAATATTTGAATTAGATTCTTGTCTGTATTTTTTCCTATTCTCTTTCATAAAAATTTGTTCGATAATGGTAGGTTTTTATTATTGACAAATAACATGATTTTTACTATTTTTGTATGTCTCATATTTTTCAATCTTTTGAAAAAAATTCTATCTTATTTTTATTATAATAATAAAAATTGTTTTGCACTTATAGAACAAAATGATGCCTTAGTAGCTTCACTACTGAGAGTGAAAGATAACTATTGCCATATTGATGAATCTGAAAGAGCTTTAAAACATCACCAAAAATATAGCGAACTTATTATATTGTATAATAAAAAAGGAATGCACAGAAAAGGTTAGAAATAATTTAATAATTATCTGCGGTTATTTGAATTTTTGTGAATTAAATTATACTTATTTAGAATGGCTTTATTATTAAAATTTTAATTTTAATTCTTTAGAAATTTTTGAAATTAAATTTTCTAGATTTCATTTAAGATTTTTTCCTAATATCCTTTGGTATGTATTATTGCATATATATATATATCCCATGACTTTTGTATATATACATATATAGGAAAAGCGAACAGTAAAACTTGGTACTATAACTAAGTTGATGAATAATTCCATTCTGTCACTAAAAATACATAAAGACATAATAGTAATCGTACATATGAAAACTATTGAAAAATGTTTTATATATATATGGATTAAATTTAACAATCACTAATTTTAGTTGAGCGCAGAAAACCAAGAGTGAAAGGTTTGAAACAGCATACCTAGCAAAAACACAAGCATATCCAATAACATTCCATTTTTAATTTTGCAGTCTATTTTTCAAACTTATAGAAACAAAATTGAAAGTTATGGAGAAAAGTTTCTTGAAAACAAATTTGTCTTTGCCATCAAAGTTGTCTGCTACAAGCATCAATGAGTGTAATCTTTGCAAATGGTGCAAAAAGACCATCTGTCTGTAGTTCACATGTCAGATATAAGTTGATCGCAATGCATGTAATTCATCATGAATTCATTGCAATGGCGAAATTTATTTATTATTATTTTTAAAATTTATTTAACCATCTTCATTATCATTTATTGAAGGCATCCTCTCTCTTTCTCAGAAGATAAGTCATCTGCACTCTTCCTTTCCTTGACTTTCTTCCCTTGTGATCTTCCTGTTTTTTCGATCCATTGATTTTCCTTTTTCTATAGTTTTACTTTCTTCTGAGGAGGTTTTTGTCTTTGGCTGATGGTTTTTTAGATGTACTAATTTTATTTTGTTGTTTAGATTTGTAGAGTGAAGAGATCAAAATGTTCGTAGAATCCCTATTTCAGTTGATTCTCTTTCTGTGGAGAAAGCTGGATGCCCACTTTTAGTTGGTGGAGGTTCACCGCCCTGGACTTTATGCATTAAGCAAATGTTATTGATTCACCTGATATTGATGATTGAGGATCAAGCTGCTGAACATATTCTACCTTCCTCCGACAACCATTTGAAACTTGTGAAGGATAGGATAAATTTCTGCTTCCCTAACTGCTATACAGGCAAATGCATTTTTGAAAATCTGAACCGTTTCATAGATGAGTGTTATTGTGAACTAACCAGTTAATTAATTTCATTTTATAAGCTTCCTGTTCATAATATTAATACAGGATAGGACCAGGTACCATCCAACTTTGTCTCACCACTGGATACTCGATTTTGCGCTATATAACTAGTCAGAAAGATAGTGTCAACTGAAACGAGAACAACTTGCAGAAACCGCGAAAGCGGCAAAACCTATGTTTGATGAACAACAGCTATATAGCTGATGTAATTGATGGCCTTACAAACAACAGTTTTTCACTTTTTTGAAGAATATGGGGCACAATCAATTAAATAGTACTAAAACACTGATAGTACATTGTTTGACATAGACAATAGTGTTATTTCTTATGTAAGCCAACAAGTAAAAGCACCTTCAGGGAAACAATGAGGTACTTGGTTTTACCCCCTTTCCCTATATGTTTATAATATATATACATTTATATGTATTATTAAAAAAAAATTTTATAAAATCACATAATATTTTATTACATATAAATAAAATATTGAATCATGCTTAAAAGTTATATAGTAACAACAATCAATTTAAAAGTGCATAGTTTTTTGCAATATAAATCCATTATAAATGTAGAAAAGAAACTGTATAATGACTGATTAATTTGTTTATAAATCAGATTAGTGAAATCTTACATAAATTAAACTTGCACTAATTTGAAAATTTATATATACTAAATTTTGTAAAAGTGCAATTTTTTCATGATTATTAAATTATTTTTAATAATATGAATCTCTAAATATTTAAACACAATTTTAATATGAATTCATTTTCAGCACTGGAACTTTTAATGCGTCAAGCTAAAAAGCCAGACTCTCCATTAAAAGGGCATGAGAGAACAATTCAATATTTGCAACATTTAGGTAATTTTATTTGTATTATTAATTGACATAAAGATTTCATATTTTTTTGAGGAAGCCATTATATGTATTTATGTTAAATTTAAGACTATACATTTATTGAAATAATACTTTTTGTTATTTCTCTTCAGAATAATATTAATAGTAAATTGTCATTATAATAATACTTTTTCATCACTTTATTTTCTTTCATTATAATAATACTGAAAAAATTGAATTTCAGTTACAAGCTACTTCATTATGTGTCTGAATGTATTAATTTTAGATTTTTTTTTTTTTTTTTTTAATAGCTTAATTTTTTTCACTCATTACAAATAAATAAATAAAAGCACACTTTTACTATAATCAGTTACTGCATTAAAAAGTTGAAATAAATTTTGTGCAAACCAAAGTATTCCATATTTCACCCTTTTTGACTTAAAACATCTTTCACCTTTTTTTTTTTAAACTTAAAAAGTGCTTTGAAATTTATGCTCATATCTGTTCCTTTCTGTCAATTTATCTACATTTTATACCAATGAAAAAAAGAAAGCAATGCAAACTGATAAATTAGAATCATACAATGAAAATGCCCAAAAAAGTCATCGATCCATGAAGGTCTGTCCAATATAAAAGATCACATGTTGAAATTTGGACATGATTATAAAACACTTTTGATAGTTGTTAATAATAAATATGATAAACAGTAAATAAAAGTACAGAAAATTTGTGTGGTAAAAGCATTTATTCATTCAAATAAATGTAACAACAAATGTCAGAGGAAAATTAACTTATTTTTGTGTAAATACTTTTTTTTTTTTTTTTTTACTTCACCTTATAAGTTGAAATATATGTACTAAATCATGTGATTTACTTTATTAGTTTTCATACCAACTTATTTGTATTTATTTAACTTTTTCGAGACTTATCAACAAGTAGAAAATTTATTATTAAATTGTCTATTTTTTAAGTATCAACAAAATGTAATGTGATGCAATGTACATCTTTGTTTTAAATTACTTTGTAGATTTAAATCCATTAATGATTTCTGATAAATTATTTTAGGTGTTGAACATGTAGATTTGATATTTGAATTTGCCAAATGGGTTTTAAAGGAACATCCAGAAGATGGATTAAAGGTAAAAAGTATTCAAAAACATAATCCATTAATTACTTATTTAAAATCACATTGAAGGGAAAATTTCTTAAATATTTGTAAAAACTTATTATTATTGTTTATTTTTGTTTACTTTGTAATTTTATTGTTAAAACTGTGTTGATTTGATTTCATATATTTAAAAACTTTAATTTTATAAAAGCAGCCAAATGTACCCCATGCACATAATGTTAAGAAATAATCGGGATTGTAGTAATTATTTTTAAAAACCATGAAATCTCCCCTGAACACTTTACACTATGATGAAAGCTCACTCAGCCCTTATAAAAAAGGCTTCAACAGTGTTAGATTTTCACATCACTTTCAATGATCTAGACATATTTTACTCTCTCTCTATTTTTTTTTCGGTGATGTAAATTTCTTGCTGCTATTTTCTTTGTGTTTGTCATTTAAGACTAAGAACTTTAATGAACTTTCTGTTTGAAAATAAGTTATTTTTACTTTATTGAAAAGTCCATATACATTTAATATAAAATTGTATTTTCTAATTCTGTACATTTCTGCAAAAAAAAAATGTATTTTTTTTATTTGTATTTCAATTGTATATACATTACAAAGATAACTTTCTTGTCTTAAGATATTTTTAGTATATTTTTATTTGTTCTTTTAATATCTTTTTAACATTTGACTTAGACCATAATTTTTAAATAAAATTTATATTTTTAATGAATGATAACCATAATTTAATATTAATGAATTTCTATTTGCTTTAATAGGAATTTACCACATTTATGTAATACAAGTTTAGACATAACCTTAAAACATTCTTAAAAAAATTTATTTAATTTAAGTAACAATGATTTAAATTAAATGTTTTAGATATTTGCTGAAGATTTAGCTGAAACTGAAAATTTACCTCGCCCTCAAGTACTCAGTTATTTATCAGAAACTGAACAGGATTTAGTGATACCATACTTGGTATGTTATATTCCTTCATTATTTGCATTTCTATTTGATTTTATTCTATAGGTTCTGAAATGTTCTTTGTACTTTTGAAAAATTGTATATGGCAAAAACAAACCAGGTATTATTTTTTTGTGTCTTTATATTATGTGGAATTTATTTTATTAATTAAAATCAAGTAAAAGTATCGAAAGCAATCTTAATAAAAAATATTTGTAACAATAAATGAAATAAGCTTTTATATAAATGTGTTCTTAAAAATTACTTAATTTTAGAATATTAGTAATAATTTTACTATTGATAACTGTTGGAAAATTTTATAAATTACATCAAGATATTATTGAAACATGCTCAGGTTTCCACATATTTCATGCGTTTGTTGCTTATTTTTTAAATTACATTGAAGTAATTTTGAACTTTACAGATATCATATTTCAAAAGTAGCTAATTATAAATTATATTTTGAGTTTTAAAAAGAATAACCTAACACTTTGACTTTTTCGGAGAAAATAGAAAGTTATTTTTTTTATGTATTCATAATTTTTCTTCTTAGTATTTTTAGTATTTGATATTTATTATAAATTTTACAGGAATTTATCATTCATAAATGGAAAGAGGACAATAGCATTTTTCACAATACTCTTGTCAATAAATATTGTGAGAAAATTCTTAATTTGTTAGCAGAATATAAAAATTCCTTACCAGAAGGTTAGTTGACTTGTCTTTTCTCTTTAAACATTTTAATTGATTGATTTTATTGAGTATTATATTTTTAACTTAAAAATTATTTTAGCCAATTTATTTTTATTGTATATATGTAATATATATATATATATATTATTTCCATATTGTAAATCTGTTAACATTAAAATGAAATTCTTTCAATTTGTTAAAAATGTTTATCAATAGGAGTTGTGGACATTAATATTGATATCAAGAAAATTCAATAAATATCGCTTTTATTAATCTTTTAATGACAATGAATTATTTTGAAGAAATTTTTGAGTATTAAGCATAATTAAATCATCTACATACATAAAATCTTATTTAGGAATTTTTCCGATAAATATAATATATGTAAACTTTTTTATGTATTCTAATAATTTAATCTGAATGTTTTTGCATTTGCTAAGTTACAATTATTTTGCTAACAGTTTCTGTTCATTCAATTTTATAAAAAAATTTTATGGATCGAAATTGGGATTCCCATTTAATTATATAAAAAAAAAGCTTTTTAAAGTAGAAAATGTCATTTAATATTAGTCATTACAAAAAACATATTTGTGCATTGTCAAATGTGTTAGTAAGATTTATCAGTGTTAAAATTACCATTCAATTTTTGCCATGATCATGATAATAGTAATGATACTTTTTTTTTTGGCCATCCGCCAGCTCCTGCTGGTCAAGAACCAGGTGAATTGGGAGAGCTGCGAACAAAACTTTTAAGATTTCTGGAAGATTCGAAATATTACACAGTTGAACGCTTTGCTACTTATATGATGAATAAAGGTATGTCAAGATGGATTATTATTTTTAAAAATTAAGTACATGTTTATTGGCATTTAATGGAATATAAAAGTAATGATTTGTTATGAATTATTTTTATATAAATGTAAACATGTTAAATTATCATTGCCAGCGAGGAAAATTAATACAATGAGTTATTCCTTTTGCAGCATATTGATATTTAATGGAAAATGATTCAATGTATTGGTTGGTTTAATTTTCATTGCAAAAATAATAATAATAAAGTTCAAACTGGTTTATAAGAAAATTACTTTTAAGTAAAAAAAAAAAAAAAAAAACTGTTATTTTTATATATTGTCATTTAGAATTTGCTTTTTACCCCCTCCACTCCCCACCAAAAAATATATTTAAAAATAACTTACAAATTTGTGTATATTTTTATTCATTGATTTTATTTATTTAGTATGTTTTTAAGGTACTTAATTCTCACATGTGATTTGAAATTTTTATATAAATGTGTGTTTGAAAATATGTAACCTGAAAAATTGTGTGGTTGCCATAAAATTGTGACCCTTGTTTTCTCTAATGATTATAAATCCTTTAGGTCTTCATGAAGAAGGTGCTGTAGTCTTAGGCAAGTTAGGAAGACATGAAGATGCCTTAACCATTTATATCCACATTTTACAAAACTTTGCTAAAGCTGAGAAGTAAGTTCTAATGATTTAATGCATTTTTGTAGTTAAGAGATTTTTATGTTAGCCTATAATTTATTTTTCTATTAATCTATTATTCTATTAAAATATCACAAAATCTGTAAAATGTTATAATATTTTATTTGCTACTTTATATACTTTGAACAGCTATGAATTTAAACATACTTTTTATCACAGAAATTGATATTTTAGTTTAATAGAAGTGAAATCTTGTGTTACAAATGTAGAATTTATTTGGAGAAAATTTGTAAAATAAACAAATGGGAATAATTTAATTTTAGCACTTTTTTTTTTTTTTAAATCAATAAAGGATTTGAATAAATTAAATTTTCACAAAAAAAGCTTTTAATATCTTAAAGCTCCCAAAAATAATAATTTGTTTACTACTTTATTTTTATAATGTTATCATAATTTTTGAACTCATAAGTTATGATGTTAAGGTTGCTGATTATACTACTTAAATAGTATAGGATCAGAAGAATTTTATTTTTTAATTTTCATCGTTTAGAATATTATTACTTTCTCGTTTCTAGAATTTCAACCCTTCATTAATAAACAGAAATAAATGGCACTATTTGATATTATGTAGATACTTAATTTATATTTCTATTCCATGTGTAATCATATTGTTTATTTCTGAAGAATGAATATCAATATCAAAAGAACATAAATTTCAAGACAAACTTCAATTGTCCAAAATTGAAGATTTAGTGTAGAATTTTCTAGAGTTCGATAAAAGAATAGAGGATGTTCATACCATTATTTAATAACAAAAATACTGAAAATGCAATATGACTAACATTTTTTTCTAATGTTAATAAAATTTTTAATAGTGGTGTAACAGTTACAAAAGGAAATTAAGATATAAAGTGATGTTTAACTAGTATGCATTGGAATTTGAAAAGTAATAGATATAGTTTGAACTAACAAAATTACAAATAGAATTGCTCTTTATCTACTGTACCTTAATTACTAATCATCCCTAATGAAAAGTGGTTGTTTTATTTTTATTCTCATATTATTCCTGAAGAAATCTGAAATTCCTATTGTTTTTTGAGGGTGTACTGTCTTGAAATCATTTTTTCCCCATCTATAATTATCCTCAAACTTTTAGGGTTTGGCTTAACTCTATTTTGATGTCAATTTTACTGACAAAATTGATTTCATGAAGTCTTTTAAAATTTACAGAATTTGGAAATGTATCAAAATATTGTAGATCACAATCAGTATTTAAACTGTTTAGACAGATTAATTTTTCTTTCTAAAGAATGATATATTTTTTAATAAATTAGCAACTTTTCTGTATAATAAAAATTTATGATTGTTATTTTTTTTTATCAAAATATTAATTCCTGTCAAATATTTTTTTGGAGAAAACATGTGTATTATGTGTCATTATTTGTTTAAACTTCATTGGAATACTTGTATCACTTCAGTTCAGGTTGATATAAAAATTAATTAATTTTAGGAATTAAAAAGTGCCCTTTTAATGCAATGTATTATTATTATAATTATATTGTTCTTTAATTATTTTATTTCAACTAATTAAAATCGCTGTTTAATACATATTTTATTTTATAGCTATTGCAGAAAAAATTATAACAAAGATAAACCAGGAAATCAAGATGTAAGTATTGTATTAATTTAAAAATTATATTACTGTGTTTAAATTATAATATTAATTAAATTTTTGTGCTTTTAGGTATATCTTATATTACTAAAACTCTACTTACCATCATCTGAGAATCAAAAAGTAAACATACCTGCTATTGGCTACATACCACCTCCTGAACCAGATGTAGATAGAGCTATTAATATTTTAAAACAGTATGCTGAAGAAATTGATTCATTTAAAGTAAGTTTTATACCATTTTCTTATGTATTTATGTATGTAATTTATATATTTTCATAATTTAAATAATATTTAGTTTTAAAAAGTATTCTGCTTTCTGTTAAAAAAATGCCACTTAAAAATATTGATATTTTTAAATTTAAATTTCTTATGAAAAAGTTCAACTTTTTTTCAGATTTGTGTGTGTATGCAGTCTGCAGTATAAATTAAAAATTACTATATTCTTTTATCATTAATATTATTACAATGATTTCATTATTTATTATAAAATGTATATCTTATTTTTATCTCAGATATTGTCTGTTTTGAAAGAAAAAAAAAATTTAAAGTAGTAACAAAAGTTGTTCTGTTTAATTTATTATTTGTTTATAATGAAAATTCTGATGACAACTTATTTGTTGCTGAGATAAAAAAAAATTTAGTGATTTCTTTTTATAAAATATTAATAATCAGTTTCATAATTTAACATTAAATAACTTTTGAGTTAAGCTCACCTATAAATAAATACCATGGTTCTTTATAGATTAAAGTAATTGAATTTGATTAAAAAAAGAAATCATTATTTTAGTAATTTTATTTATTCTAAATATTTTTTAAATTTTAATGTCTCTCAAAATACAACAAAAAAAATATACAAAATATAATTAGAATAGATTTATAGCAATATAAATAAAAAGTTATGATATTATTATTATTAAATGAATTAAAAATTTATAATTATAGGCTCTTAGTATTCTGCCTCCAGTTATACCTGTAAATTCAGTTAAAAATTTTTTGGAATGTGTGCTTCATAAAATACAGACAAGAAAATATGAGGTGCAATTGAAAAAATCCCTTCTATATGCGGAACATCTGCAGGTGATATTTTTAATTTCTTTCAATTGTAGCTAGTTAAAATTGCCATATACATAAAGGATAATTTATTTTTTGTATGTTTTTGCTTTCCTGTAATATTTACATCTATTGCAGTTTAAGCAATTGTTTTGTTTGTTTATTCAAATTAAAATTAATTTATAAATGATGGCACGTTGATATTAGTTTAAACTCAAATCACATCAGATTTAAAAATCATTTTTCAGCATTTTTAGAACTACAACATAAGCAAGCACAAATTCTTTATATATAAATAAAAACTTATTTTTGCCATATTGCAAAAATATCAAGAACAATTAATGATTACTTCATCCTGACTCTGTACTTTAATTAGTAATGTTCTTTAACCCCTGCCCTCAAAAATATTATTTATTTTAAAGCTTTCCTTGATATTAAAGCCATTATTACAGTTTTAAAAATATGTGAACTTAAAAAGTTATTTCACACAATCATCTATATATTCATTATTTATTTTACCAAATCATCTTAAAACTGCTCAAATTTATTTGATCTGAAGGGTTTTGTGGGTGTCAGATACTTGAACATGAGCTGGACAATGTTTTTATTTTAATCAAACCTTCATCTGCTTTATGAAATGAAACCTTACATCTTTATGTTTGTTTTGTTGGTTTATATAATTCCTCGTATGTTCAAATGAATGTCTATAGTGTCAAAATATTTTCACGATTTATTTCTTTAATGATAGACAATTCATTGACATCAGAATTTCATTATCGCCATTCAGTAGTAGCTATACATTAAGCTTCAGTATATAATGTTGCAGTGATAAGATGAAACACTATTCTAATGATAGGCATGGCCCAAACATCTTTAAATGAATTATGCTAATTCAAAACTTCCCTTTTAATATGCCTATTTCCTTTAAAAATATCAGTGGATTTCCCATTTGTAGTCTACTTCCAGCAAGTTGTGCAATATCTGAATGTGGTTATTAGACACATAAAATAAATTTACCTTTATACCCATAGACTTACGATAGGCAACATTATTTTTTCTGAAATAGTTATCTCTATTTCCTCTGATGTGCATATATCTTTTTTTTTTTAAATTAAGTATTCACAGACCATATCTGTTGATTTTATGTAACTGTCTATATGATTTGCTAGTTGCTCCTTTTACTAATTATTATGATAGCTCATATAAAAGAAATAATTCTTAAAAATTGCTAGAAAAATAAAAATTTCCTGAGCAACAAGTTCTACTTATGTGTGGATATTAAGAATAAAAAATTATGTTCTGTGCATGTGACTTTTTTTTATAAGTAAAATATGCCTAATATTTGAATGGTCGAATAAAGAAAATATTGAGAAATGAATAAGAATAAGGAGAAATATTGTATTTCAATAAATAAAAAAATTGACATTGAAGAATTCTAGACCAAACAGTAGTGATATAAATATTTAAGATTAAAAAGTTTGAGGAAAAATTTAATTTATGCATGTGATCGATATCCTAAGAATGCCAATCGCATAAACAATAATTGGAAAAATATCTTACAAAATGTTTCAATTCCATTTTATGTATATATTTATACATTTTTACATTTTGCACTATTACAGAACAAGAATTACATAAAATAATTCAATGTTTCTGAAATATATATTATAAAATTATGTTTAAATATGGAAAAAGATAATCATTTACCATATTTGCCAACTATTACAGATCTTAAATAAAATGCTGAATATTTGTAAGTTTTTAATTTCATGTATAAAGTACCCATATATAGGTTTAGAGATATATAGATTTTTTCAAAATTTCTGCACTTGTTAACAGTAAATTATTTTGAAAAACTGACCAAAAAAGGTTCTCATTTCACTTGCAAAATTATCTAGAGGTTTAATTGCAGATATTTTTAAAATGTATCATATGAACTCTGAATTAAATGGATGAATGTTATGTGCAAAAGTATGGTAAAATGCACCAATGAAGTTTTTTTAAATTGTACTTTGACTAATAAAAATAATGTTAAACATGAATGACTTTCTAATACCTTGTGCTTTTATATATATATATTATTTATTTTTAAGGTTCAAGCTAAAAGTATCCATTTTCATTCCTATAAGTTAATAGTAACTGATTTAGACATGTGCAGAGTATGTCAAAAACGGATTGGTAAAAGGTAAGTAAGTTTTAAGTATTAAAATTCTAACTTTTAGGAAATAAAAGAAAATTGAGCAATTAATTATTTGTTTGTTTATATTAGAAATATGCATAATTATTTTATTACTCATGCATAAAATTCTACTATTTTACAGGTTGTTTACATATTACCTACATTCTGTATCAATATTTTGATGTCTAAAATATATTTTTAGAAACTATTATTTAATGTTTATTACAAAGCACATGACTTAGTAACATGTAAAAATTATTACTGAAATGATATCAAAAATTCAAGAATTTCTTAGTTAATAATCAAGATCATATTAAATTTTTAATGCTTTTTAAAACAATTAAATAAATTTATCACTATCTAATGAAAATTAATTTTTTCATATGAAAAATTTTTTATGATTATCTTATAACAAGAATGAAAAGAGATTATTATTATTGAGAATTGGCCCCATTCATTATGAAAATAGAAATAACGAAATTTGATAGTTAATTTTGTTGTTTCTTTCAAATACAGTTTATGTAAAATATTAAATTTCTTTAAATGCATATAAGTCAATACACATGCAGAAGAGATGGGGGGTTCTTAAGAAGTATAAAGTACGATTTGCATATTTCATATTTAAAAACTAGTTTTATTCAATCAAATTTTGATTTTGTACAAAAGTTAAAAACATTTTATGTACTTATGATGAGAGTTCTTGTTTTTATGTCATAAGAATGTAAAAAAAAAAGTCATTACTTAAATGTTATGAAATGACATTTCAGTTCACAATGCATATATTTGTTTCAAAAGCAGGTAATTTAATAAATAAAGCTGTTTCTTTTATATTTATGGATATTTTTTAATTTAATTCCTTTTAATTTCAGTGCATTTGCCCATTTTCCAACTGGTGTCACAGTCCATTATTCCTGCAAAGACCAGCATGCATTAGAAAATGAAAACAAAACAAAATGAACTTTAATTTCATGATAAATGTGTAAATTGTGAAGTAATTTGCTTGTATATAATATGGAAATGTATAGAAATTAAATTTAATTTTATAATTATATTGTGTTTGAAATTCTGAAGCATGATACAAGTGTATAAAAAAATGCTATTATTTCTATGAAATCACTTAAAATTTAAGAACTGTTAGTCACATGTAGGTAGTCCACAATTAGTGCCAATACCTTAAATTTTATTAAATTATTTTTCTACTCTTAAGTTATTTAACTGCGGATGCCTTTGATATCAAAAAAACGGCTTTTTCTGTCGTGTATTAGGAATTATAGGGTGAAAAAAATATATTTGCTATTTTGTTTTCAGTAACACTTATAAAAGCTTCACAAAACTTTAAAAACTTTAAAATTTACCGTGCATTTGGAAAAATATTATTCCATCATGTAAGTGTTCATTTAAGAAAAGGAAGAATAAACCTTGTTGTATCAATTGATATAGTAATTCAATAACAAAAAAATATTGATCACAAGACTCATTAGATAAAAAATAATTTTTATAATGAGACTTTTTAAAAATACTGTTTATTGTCATCCCCATGAAACTTTGTGGTAGCATTTGAATTACACCAAACCAATCTCAAAAGGTAATATTTGGAATCAGTCTCAATAATTTATAATCAGTCAATTAATAATTTTACCTTTGAGTATGTTCAACAATTTAAATACCTTGGAACTATCATTAACAATGATAATGACATAAAATGGAATTAAATACGATGTTATGGGCTAAGAAACCAATTCAAATGAAAATTAACTTATACAAGACCTTAATAAGACAAATGTTTTGTATAGCAGTGAGTGTTGGTCATTAAATAAATCTGAAAAATATTGTTTAAATTCCAAATTGCCATTAATCAATCATGTAAGAAATGAAAATTATGACGATTTATTTATTTTGAAATGTTATATGCACTTATTTTTTTCATCTACATTAATTGTATATTTATTTACATTCAGTCATAAAATAGAGATAATTGTTTAATAAATATTTATATTTAATATAAGTCATTTTAAAACAATTTTTTTTGTACTACAATAAATCTATCCTATAAACTAAGTATGTTGTTGTAATCCAATTGTAGGTTTTTTCTTCATATCATCTCGGATTTCACGGGCTTTTTCCTTATACAAATTTGCTTTTTCTTCATTTTTTTCTACTCCATCACCACTTTTGTACATACGACTTAAGTTCATACAAGCATACACATTCCCTCCATCACAAGCAATTTGTGATAGCTTTGAAGCTTTAGTCCTGTCTTTTGGTATATCTTCTTTACCTGTGATATACAGGCTACTAGCAAAATAACAAGCAATGGGTTTTCCTCCATAACAAGCCTTTTCTAAATATTTTAACCCTTTTGGGTAGTCTAATTTGACCTTCTCAGAACCCTCTTTAAAACTACTATCTTCAGATGTTAACATAACACCAAGATGCAAACAACCATCTATGAAGTTGTTGTCACATGCCTTTTTATAATGTTCAAATGCTGCAAGGTTACTTCTGTCACATCCTGGGAAAAAAAAAGGACATAAAATATATAATATTAAATGAATAAAAGGAGGAAACAATGTTTTTATAAATTCAACATTGCATAATAAGTACTGAGTCGTAAAAAAAAAAGAATTTCAGCATTTTTAAATTTAATTGCTTACAATTGTATACATAAATCTTGCTTATTGATTTTTTCACAAGATATCTTTTAAAAGAAACCACACCAAAACATTTTTTTTTTTTTTTTTTCATTAAATATATTATAAAAATAAATTGTAATGATATTATAGGATATTTGAGATTGAAACCAAAGAAATAAATGCAATAATGATTCATCAAAAGGTGAAAAACATCTTTTAAAAAAATTTAACAATTTTCTTTAAAAAGAAAATTGTTAACCATAGTAGTGAACGAGAGGCTCGCACATATTCAGAAACACCCATATGAAAATAATTTTCAGTTGCCATGCTCAAATAAAATTCAAAATATCATTGAAAGTGGCATAAATACTTAAGTTACTTATAACAGTTTTTGTACTTAGATGAACTTTTATCTTATTCACATTATCATTTTGGTACTTCTTTGAACGACTTGATAAAGAGAAATGATCTTCATTCATACAGCATTGATCTTAAATGTCAAATCAGATAACTTCTAATTAGGAATTATTTCTATATAATTGTTAAATTTCTCCAACATTACCATTGGCAGCTGTGTACATTAAATACATTCATGTATTATTCCATCACTTTAAAAGTGAATGATACATTTGCATTTACTATACAAATGTATACAGACAGTTATTGATAAGAATACATTTTTTACCATGCAATAGAGAACAAAAAAATTTGTTTAGTGTTTACACTTATAAGAATACAGGATGTTTTAAAAATATGAATTTGAGAACATAAAATGTATATGACTTTAATATATACTTTTTTTTAATATGCTATTATTCATAATTTTATGATTAAGAAGCATAATATGATAAAATAAAATAGTATTCCATTTAAATATTGTAATTCATTAAACTTTCTATTTTTATCAAAACTGTTTCAAAAATGGCATTGAAACAGTTTTAGTGACAATAGCAAAATTAGTCAATTGCACTTTGCCAAATGGAGCCCTATAATTTGTATCATTTACCAAATTTACTTGGTCTGCTCTAAGTTTTATGATATATGCTTAGAGGCTGCTAAGATTTTATAAAAAAGACAACCCCAAAATTCAACAATTATTTTTTCTGTTACTAAATAGTTAATACATAATAAGTGTTACTTTAATTTAGGCATTGCCATGATCTGTTTTTAGCTTTATGATACAGACACTCACTTAACATGTACACAGACAGACACTCACTTAACATGTACACAGAGAGTGTACTCTGCACTTTTTGCTCACATAAGTGATATCATAAAATAAATGCTCCTTATATTACATAATTCAGTAGTCAAAAATTCATTCACATTCCATTCATTAATGTTAAAAATTCACTCATCCATTTTTTAAATTTTAAATTAATGTTTGGGGAATATAAAATAAGTTTTACTTTCAGCATTAAATTGGGCCAATATATAATAATACTTACAAAATATACTAAACATTTTTAGAACAATACACTATTAGTTTAACAACAACAAAGAAGACTGCCTCAAAATGGTAAATTGTTTCACATTATTCATTCAATGTCTCTATAAAACATTTAATAATACATAGCATATCCAAATTACACCAACAGAATATATTGCCATTATAGAAGATATTGAGGCCTTTTTTTTTCTTTCCACAGTAATTTACTGAATATTTATAATTTAGCATTTAAAGATGTCTTAATACATTTTATTACAGTTTGTATTATCTAATCCGGATATATTATGTACAGAAAATTTTGGATATTTACCTTTTCCCAAGTAACGAAAATTGCCATATTTGAAACAACTTTTTCCATAATTTCTTTCATCACAATTAGATTTATATACTTTTGCTGCATTTTCAAAATCTTTTTTTACAGCCTCTAAATAGTCTCCTAATAGGTGACAACCTGAAGTAAAATATTTTTAAAATTCTTAAAGAGAAACAAAAATAACCAAAAAGATATCCGAGTATGAAAATTTTATGCGATTTCAAATAGATACAAAACAAATCAACTTTCTTTCTAGATATTTAAGATTATTAATACTTAAAATAAATATTAAGTCAAAGTGTCAATTTAAACTTTATGCGGTTATGTTTTACTTCAATTAAATTCATTAGCTCATTTTTTAGTATTTGAAAAAGGCTATGCAAAAAATATTTTTCATGTGAATTCAACTTTTAACTCAATTTTAAATTAAAGCATCTTGCCAAAATATTTAAAAAAACTATAATAGGAAAGGTAAAAATGTATTTTTATTTTCAAATTGAAATTTTTCGTAACTTATCATCTTTTTCAAAATATTTGGGAATGAATTTAAATATGCTAATTATTTCAAATCTTATATAACTATATATATAAAGTTAATAAAGGATTGAGAAAGTCTATTTTTGAACTTCACCTTCAGCATTCTTTTCTTTAAAGCAGGAAAATTTGTATTCAACCCCCAGCCTTTCTAAATAATCCTGAGCTTCCTCTTCCGTTTTAAAACCAAATGCCATGCTTAACTGATAGTTATGTTACCTACAGCAAAATATAAACATTACACTTAGCGGTTACAGTTAATAAAAGACTTGCAGGGCAAAGGGAAAAAAATAACCTCAAAATGATATGGCACCTCAAAAAAGAACCTCAATCTCAAAAAATTTGTCACATTAAAGTAACTTAGTACTTCATACTTAATGGAAATAATAAATTTAGAAAAAAAAATGTGGTTAATCATGAAATATTAAATAAAATAATTTCTTTATTTTCGAGCATCTTCACAAAAACTTCCCATTTGATCGGCTATAAAAGCCTCAAACCACCATAATTTCCTGCTCACTTATCGCTTTTTAGATATTTTACTTCAACGCATGGTTGTTCCTGCTCTGCTTTTTGCTCCATTGATCTCTTTACTGATCATAAATTTCTTGTTACGTTTTCCTCACCGATGATTAATATTTTTCTTACTTTCTTCTTTTTTTCTCTCAATTTATACGATTACTATTATTTATTTATCATGACTTTTCTTTCCTACTGCCATCACATACCATTGAGTAGATGAACGCTTCGCGTTCAGGCACTCGACATTTTTCTTCAACTTAGTAGTGATCGGCTATAAGATCTCTGAGGATATTAATATGGATGTTACAATTCGAAAGATAAATTTTATTTGAGTTACATTTATTTTGATTGTTTAAGCACAAAATATAGTACAAATAGTTTGTTTTTTAATGGAAATAGAAATTTCAATTTTATTAATCAAATACTAATCCGTCACATTCAAGAAAAAATATCAAGTTTTAAGAAATAAGAATTTTCAATTTTCAATTCAGCATCCAATTATTTGTTGCAAAGTTACATGATTTATTTGACTAACATCTACTTAAATCATTTAAAAACTGATTCATATCATCATTCTCACTTATTTAATTATATCATGCCCCTTTAACAAGATAAATTTATCAAAATTACTTCTTTTTTTTTTTTCCTTCCTAGATGAATGAAGAAACGAACTCTTTGGAGAGAAATTCAAGCATTTTAATTTATTCTACAAATTTGGTAAAGCGTATCTAGCTTGATCATACTGAAATGCACTCTCATAAATTATGTTTATAATCAGTCAATAAATAGAATTCATAACTTTTTCGTTCTAATCGAAAAACTTTAAAAAGCTTGTAATTCAAGTTGTAAGTGATCTGAAGATATTGAAACATTTGTGCGATATCAGCTGTTCTCCAACTACTGAGTGGTAGCTTGAATGAACCAAAGATAGGGTTTGTAGTGTTTCCTACAAATAAGAAAAAACGTTTATCTTGAAAAAAGATATATGCATATATATATTGAATCACTGCTGATTTATGGTGGCCTGTACCGATATTCTGGTATTTTCTGACAATTTGCAAAAACCTGAAATCGCAAGTGAAAATAAAAGACTAGATCTTGAAATTCTTATACAACTAAGTTCTAATGTTATTCTTTTCAGTGGTCATCACACCCCATAGAACTGGAATCACAAGAAAACTCAACGTATCCAGCTTCTAAATTTCGTTAATCACTTTTGATTTTGAAAGTCTGGCCCTTCTCACTCCAAATCGCTTCTGCGATGGCTCAGGCTCCACCAACAGCATTGCTGTAGTTAAAAACTTCTTTCCTTACGAAATTTATTTCGTATCAGAGCTTAACTCCAATCACAATTCAATTAAAATCTCCTTTAAATTCGACTTTTTGCATGCCACTTGGAAATAATAGTTAAACTGATTAGGTAGTATCCAATAATGTTTTTGCAAATTGAATTATTCTGCTTCTTCTTAAAATAAATTACCTGGATGGACTGATCAAGAAAACTAGTTTTTCTACCTATATTACAGATTCAAATAAAAAATATTCTAAAATTATTCCAATTTTTAACCAACTAAATATCAAAAACCTCCCAAAAATTCGTAATAAAAGTTAAAAATCAGTGGCAAAATTTTAGAAATCTAGCCGGCAAAATCATTTACAACCGAATTAGCAAAAAACATCGAAAAAGCTTTTCAAAATTACTCGAACAAAATTTGGGAGGAAAAACTTATTGATTTCCCATCTAACGATAATTTGGTTGGGGTTTTCTAAAAATCTCAAAAATACATGTAATAAAAATTATAAAACCGTTATGGATCAATTTCTGCATCTAAATAAGTAGATAAATTTGACATTCTGGCAACTAAACTTGAAAAACGTTAATTGACAAATGAGTTTTCTGATACGGAAATCGAAATATTATCGATGAAACAATTTCAAGTTCTTGTTTCAATTACCATGTTCAATCAAACCATCTTATTTCCGAAATGTTTAATATTTCTCACAAATTAAAACGAGTTGCCTTTTTATAAGTATTTGTTGGAATAAAAAATTTTTTTTTCCTTGGCCCAAAGAGTTAGTTATATGCAAGGATGAGTCAGTACCAAACCAACAAACATTAGGGAGGGGTGGATAGCAACGAGATCTATCCGAAATTGTATTAATTATTAAGCATTCTATTATCAAAAAGCTTCAAGACTATATGAAATTATCAACAAAATGCTCAAAATTTTTTCACCAATTACTATAATTCTGTAATTTAGTCAATAAAATTCTCGAATTAAAACAATTTCTGAAAAAAATGGAAAGTGGCTGCTGCAATTCTGAAACCAGGAAAAATCTTCCGAATATCTTTATTATCTTCTTTTTACAATTAGCAAAATTGCTGAAATCTTTATCATTTGTAAACTTAAATTGTTTATTTCGACAAATAATATTATCAACATTTTAAACACAAACAAATTAAGAACTCTAAGAAGTTCCTTCCCATTTAATTTTCGAAATGTTTAATATCTCTCACAAATTAAAATAAGTTGAAACGTTTTTATAAGTATTCGTTGCAATAAGAAATAGCGTTTTTTTTTTTCTCGGGTCAAAGAGTTATATGCAGTACACCAACAAACGTTAGGGAGATTTGGGTAGCATAAAGACAAGTTGGAATTACGTAGAATTGCAGAGTCTGTATCGCTTTCTTCCTATTGTAATTTGTTTTCTATGGAAAATGGACTGCAAATCATTCAGGCTAGAAATCATCATTTGAATTTCAGTTGCTACGATTGTAGAATAAAATTCATAAAATGAGGAACTGTCCATATTCATGAAATGATGCCATGTCGGCCAATTCCGCATCCATGTGGAATTGGCCGACATGGATCTTGCATATAGTTGTGAGACACTATGAACTTGTATCAGGAATGTATTCTGAGAAGGTGTACTCCTCGTCATAAGACACTTACAACTTATCAGAGGTGTGTGAGAGGAGTTTATTCGAGAGCTGTAATGAATCAACATAATGTCCATGTGTGGTCATTGAAGAACCCCCATTATACTTAATCACATGCAAACTCAAAATTTTTCGATGTACATATTTGTACCGGTATTGCTGGGGATCAGCTCATAGGCTTTTACTTCATACTTCCACGTCTGGATTGTCCGGCTTACCCCACCCTTCTGTAGCAAGTCCTGCCAGTTTGGCGCCTTTATAGTAGTAACAGTTTTTGCAGAATTGATATTATTTCATTTTCAATGACTTTCCCTGAATTATATTCAATCAATGTGGATACTTGCCTGAAAGTATGACGCTTGTCTTCCAAGTGTCATTACCAATAACAGTTTAAAAATCACTCATTGAATTCATATTTCCTTTTTCAATCGCTTTTCTCTTATTGTCTGCATCAACTTTTTTTCGTCACAGAAAAAAAGTTTATGGTTTATTGTGCCAGACGCAAGCTGGGGTATTAGATACAGTAGGCTCATTAACATGCAGATTTTTTTCAAAGCATTGTGTAGCTTTGTCCAACACATTGCATTGCAAATATTGATCTATTAATTTCTGGTACTTTTTTTTTCACACGGACCATTTTATGGCTGAAAAAAAGAACTCGCAGTAGAACAGTTTGTTTTAACGGGCAATGATAGGTCATGTCTTAATTTAACTTTTTTTTTTTATTTTGCTGTTGCAGTAAAGCACTTGGGTTAGTTATAAAAATATTAGAGCAATGTCTAAAATACAATAGCTTTGTTAATGTTACTGATCATAGATGAACAAGCAGTTGTTTTCAACATTTTCCCCTGGACTTTCCTTCATGTAGTTTTACTTATTTGACAACTACAAGTTATTTTTAGTATTTTTTTTTTTTTTTTTTTTTTGCTATAAACTTGTTTTTGACTATAAAGAATTTCTTATGAAAGAAATTTTCACCCTTAAAAACAGTAATATACAAATAAAATCTAAAAGGAAACTAAAAATAACTAATAACATTAGGTTAAATGGTACGATATCTTCTCACAAGTAAAAAACAACACATAAGCCATTGTCAAAAATGATAAAATGTTTTACAAATTAAAATTTCATACTTGGACAAGGTAGCTGGAGAAACTGTAAAACATTTCCTGACTTAAGGCTATTGGTTAATTCTTACCCCCTCTAATAATGATTTTAAACGAAGCCTGAAGATAGGCTCACTTATATGTAGCTATTTTTCTAGGTTACTAAATCAAAACAAGTAATAATAAAAATTGAAGTCAATTACTACTTTTTTCCCACTCTATTGCAGAAAGTCCTTTGTAAATAATTTTCATTCATTTTTTTAAATTTATCTGGTGCCATCTATTGGTAGATATATACAACTTAAATCTAAAAAAAAAACTAAAATTAATTAATTAAATTTAATTACTGAATTAATATTTGAAAAACTGTATTAACATCCAGTACAAATTAAAAAAAAATGCAATTTTAACTTGAGTGGATGAGTAAAAAGTATTTTATGAACGATTGAAAATTTGAACAAGATATATATAGGGAGAGTGTGAGCTAACAGAAGGAATTGAATTGAATTAAGAAATCTCAATTTTGGCGCAGAAATGCGAAATTTGAGTTTTTTATAGCAAGGGAGGAATTTTGGAACAGATTTTCCACCCTGATATTAGTTTCCTGGCTTTTTCCCTACTCAGAATCAATGTACATGTTCAATACGACATTTTAGAAATATTTTTAACACTTATTTAATATGAAAATATATGAAATTTAAAAAAAATAGAATAAACATCCCCTCACAAAAAATCTATTAAAACAGTATATTACAGAAAACACCCAAATTATTATAAGCACTTTTACTAAAATAAATACAGATGATTTCATTTAAACTAGTTTTATTAAAGTTAACAGGGGTTTATATGATTTACTTTAATAATTGTCTTCCTTTTAAAAAACTCGCGAAAAGAAATAGCAAATCGTCACGAAATGACGCACAGCAATTTTCCCTGAATATGTTTTTTAAACGCGACATCGTACCATTGAATTTTTCCTTTTTATTCCTCAACGTATACATATAGTATAATAGAAGCCCAATTTAACAGCAGAACTAGTAGTTAAACACACAAACAACATATTCAAGTATGCATTCAACACATAAACTTAAGGAACTTGATTAAATTTAAAATATAAATAAATTATAATTCTTTAGACTTAATTTTCAGTAATTAAATGCTTAAATAACAAATACCAATCAATGCAGATGCTAAAGGTTTATAAAAATAGGCTTAAGGAATGAATTTAAGCATAATTCACAATAAATAATTAATTAAATATTAAACTACTTGCTTTTCTAAATTGGCTCATGCAGATAGCATGAATATAATTAATGGCAAGAGTACAAGCAGGGAACAAGTAAAAGAAAACACTCACACTACTCAAAGAGCTCAAAAATGAGGTAACTCATAAGCCGGACAGCCCATCATATATATATATAAAAACCGGACGTAAGATTGGCGTAAAATAAGTAATGGCGAGTTGCCAAACATGCCTGCCTACAAAAGCCACAATGTTAGATGCAATATCGCACATTTTTTTCTATTTCCAGTGGCAATATAACAGTTGGGCTGACATGTTCGTAGGCTACACATAGATGGCGCTACTAGTATTAAATCCATATGATTTTTAGTTAGCCCCTCACCTTCAAAAGACACGTGTATAAATTCGACAGCTGTTGCACTATTAGTATGTGAGTTATAGCATTTTTAGTGAAGCAACTTTTGTTAGTTTTAAAACTAACAATGGATAAAAAGGAATTTCTTGTGTTAATAAAGCATTGCCTTTTTGGCGAAAAAAATACTATTGAAGCCAAGGCGTGGCTTGATAAACATTATTCGGACTTTGCACCAGGAAAATCAACCGTAGAGAAGTGGTTTGCTAAATTTAAACGAGGCGAAATGACCACCGAGGACGATGCACAATGGATGCCCAAAGAGGCTGTTAACGACGAAAACATCAAAAAAAATCCACAAAATAATTTCTAATAACCAGAAAGTGAAGTTGATTGAGATAGCTGAGACCCTAAAGGTATCAAAGGAACGTGTTGGACATATCGTGAATGAATATTTGGATATGCGAAAACTCTGTGAAAGTTTGACCAAAAACAACAAAGAATTGATGATTCTAAGCAGTGTTTGAGCTGTTCAATCATAATAAATTCGAATTTTTGCGTCGATATGTGACAATGGATGAAACATGGCTCCATCATTTCACACCGGAGTCAATCGACAGTCAGCCGAATGTACTGCACCTGATGAACACTAAAAATGCTATCACTCACATACTAATAGTGCGACAGCTGTCAAATTTATACACGTGTCTTTTGAAGGTTAGGGCTAACTAAAAATCATATGGATTTAATACTAGTAGCGCCATCTATGTATAGCCTACGAACATGTCAGCCCAACTGTTATATAAAAAAAAAAATTCAAAGAACAAGATAGAAACATATGGCATCAGTTATTCCATCAATTTAAACCTGGTAATCCAATAACGCTTCCATATATAAATAGGGAGGCAGTGCAGAACCTGAGGCAAAGTGAGACATCCATTTCTACCTGGTTATCATATAGGACAGACAGTCAGGAGCCAGTTTAATTCTGTGAAGGGGCTTGCGGAAGCAATCGTTACCACGGAAAAGCCGTAGCAATGGCACCGATTTTTTATAAGCCATTCGGAGATATCATGAATAGGATCGTACCAGGACTCGTGACTGTTTAAGGGTCTTTTTAATTACCGTCTTAACGGAATGATAGGCAAACTCCTTGTTATTTAGCTATAAAACAGAGGCCCCTTTTTTGCTAGAAAATCAGCGGCCTCGTTTTCCTTTATTCCGCAGTGGGCCGAGATACACTGCAGGGCGACTGTTTGATTTTGATCCGACAACCGTGGCAGAAGTTTAACACAGTCATCAAGTAAAGTAGTGTAGTACGCATCATCAGTGACACGATTCTACAAGGGCATACAACCGGGAATTAAAATTATTTTCTCTCATAACAACAGATCACGTTGTTTAATACCTGTTATTTGATATTTAAACTTTACCTGCTTATTTTATATGATATTTTGTTAAGATACCTGTTTATTGATTACATGTTGTTACACAACAGCATGTAATCAATTAAGGTGGATTTCTCTGCGCCAGTAATAAGACGAAAGGCTTGATTATAAAAATCTTCAAGAAAAATTATTTTCTTAACAATAACCACACAGCAATAGATAGAACGTAAGCACTATAGGTGTAATTTAAAGAGGATCTGGAACAACCAATATATTTCGATCCTGCCAGAATCTTCAGTATCTTTTAAGTCTGATTAGCGACGTGCTAAATATGAGAATACCACATGAGTTTTCTGTCGAAGATTAAACATAGATATTTAATCTTTTCTGTCAACAGGATAATATTGTATTTATAAAATATCTTTGGTGGAGGGCTGATGAGAAAAAGATTGCACAAATCGATTTATCTTTATCTAGATTAGCTTTTATATTGTTTTTCTCAGACCAGCTATCCAAAATGAGCACTGCTTTATTTAATGTGGATTCTATAGACTGTTTCGTGACAGACTATAAGGATTCGGTCCTTAAAACTAGGTCACCGGCAAACAGCAAGCATTTAATGCCATCAGTATCCTAACCAGATCGTCAATGCAAATATTAAACAGAGTGCAGCTAGACACTGCACTCTGAGGCAGGCCAGTCTTTAGGGATCTGAACTTCGAATAGCAGTTGTTATATCGGATCCTATATAAACAGTTAAGAAAACCACGGAACCAGTTCAGCATATTCGACTAAGCACCCATGTCAGAGAATATCAGAAGATTTTCTCTCCATACTAGATCATAAGCAGATCTGAAATGTACGAAGACAACAGCTAAAATGCGTCTATTGTCAAGGGTGTCCTTGATGGACTGACTACGGGAACATGATTGGTGGATCTAAACCTTCGAAATCTGGCCTTTCTAAAATTCCAGTAAATCCTAGATAAAGGTTCACCATATTGAGAGGAAAGAAATGTGATCTCTGTAGCAACTTAGAGGTGTCCTGAACCTGGATCTTCAAGTATTGGGCACTTGCAATTATCCTTCAAGTCAGGAGTAAATCTAGCCACCATATAAATATTGATTTTCTTAATAACATCGCTTACACTTAAATGTCTTCAGAAGCTTTGGCCTACGGTCAAAGATTTAGTATCCAGATGTTCAGTTTATACTAGAACATAAACATATAAATAAAAAAAAAAAAAAAAAAAAAATGACAATTTTTAATTTTAACACATATTTGAGACCCTTTACAGTTTTCTATTCAGAATTGGCTGATATTTATGTAGTTTATTTTTAATCTTTACAATACAAATTTTTTACATCAATTTTTGAACCAGCATGCGAATAAAATAAATTAGTAAAAAAAAATTTTTTTAACAAGATAATTAATAAATAGAATCATATGACTGGCAAATTAAAAAAGCAACTTTAAATAATACATAAAACATTTAAATGAATAAACTGGATTTATATTTTAGAGATTTGATTTAAATTATTTTCTTAATTTAAGATACCAGTTTTATTATTGTTTTCTCACAACATTTTACATAAATATAATCTTAGTCGTCAAATTCAAATTTATCTCTATTAAGTAACACAGGTGATTAGAATTACATTAATCATTACTTTCCCTATAACAAAATTAAAAGCAATTTCTGAGTCAGAATTAATTACAATTTTTCAGAACATGTTTTTAAATACCTTGGAAAAACAAATCTGATTTACTAAAAATAAAACCTGTATTTAATTAAATAAGTTACAGTCTAAAGAAACTTGAATGACAAACTTCATAAAGAGCAATAAGATCATGAAAAGTTTATTTTATTATAAGCTATTCAAAATATAGAAAAGTAAGACTCTTTCATTATTAAGTTAATAATTTATGAAACAGAAGATACTTAACATGAAAAGATTTTACAACAAGATATATCATAACAATCAAACTGTGTTTATAGAAGTTTTTATTACACCCTCATTTGAACATCAAACTAATGAAATCTGCATATCAGACCAGCAAATGTAAGCACACTTTTAAATAGACATTTTATGAATTATAAATGCTTTTCAACATTCATGTATAAAAGTTTATAAATTCACAAACTAAAAAAAAAAAAAAAAAAAGGTTAAATGAACTATGTATACATCATTTCTGCCATATGAGACATCTTTTTAGGTATATATACAAAATTTTCGAAGTAGCCTGCTAATTCATCGACTGTGATATCATCTGAATGATCTTGAGCAGTACCCTCAGCAACATATGGAACATTAATAGCTATCCTATGATCTAATGAGCCTTCTGTGGGGTTATCTCTTGGATTAACAGATTCTTTGACAGCTTCAACAATTTCATTCAGACTTAAATTTAAGAAAAGGTCACTTTCAGAAGCTGTTGCTTTGTCCATACCCTGTTTCTTTTTTAAATGTTTCCTTTTCTTTTTTCGAGACACCCATTTAGCACATGCTGAATTTGATCTACATCTACATTGTTCGATTTTTGATGAGCTTGAAAAGTTTGGACTTGTATCTCTTTCATTACTGGCTGTACTTGGCAATTTATTACATTTTGAATGTGCATCGTGATGACAGAGACTGAAAAAAAAAAAATATATAAAATTAAAAAAAAAAAAATAATAATAATAGGATAAGAGTATTATTTTAAAATTGAAATTTCAATAATAATCCTTTATTTAGAAAGGACATAAAAACATTTTTCAAAAGCGCTCTATACCTTGCTATTTTATTATTTAGTTTTTGTTATTTTATAAAACAGGAAGTTATAGAATAGATTTAAGGTTGTCGGATGTGTTGAAAAGAAATTACTAATTGCCTAATAAATCTCTACAGTTGTTTGAAAATTTTAAATACCTTAAAATCCTTTTTAAAAACCATTGTAATACCTAGGGTTTTCATATCATAAAAGTTTAAAAAAAATAACCTTTAACTGCATACTTTCTGATAATATACAACAATATTCATTAGATTATATCAGGGGTGGAAAACCAAAAAATGATTTTCATAGCAGCTTTGCAACAGGGCAAACTGCATTTTTAGCAAACATATGATTGATATGAAATAAAATCACACAATTTGTACAGCAATTGAATTGAACTCAATCATTTTGTATGATATTCAAAATTCAATACAAAACTAATTTATTGATGTATTTATAAAAAAATTAGAATTAGAATAGCATGTTAAAAATTATTTATTAGTTAATGCATAGATAATAAAATAATTTTTTATTTAATGTATATTAATAAATTACCTCGTTATTGAATTGAACACATTTCAGTATAGATGCATTTATTAATATTTTTTAATGGCTAACAATTTTTCGTTTATCTTTCTTGCAACTTCGAATATTTTGGAATTTTTTAGCAATGTATATTTTTAATGGAAATATTATACTAATTTTTAATGGATTTCATATAAAAATATGATTATTAAAATATTTAATAGAAAAAATTATATTAAATTTTTCTCTTAATTTTGTTCTGGTGTGCTTTTTTTACATTAAATATGCTATTTAATAAAAATATGAATTATTTAAATAAATTGTAATAAATAAAATATTCATTTTAAAATTTAAAAGTATCAAATAATGTTCAAGTTTTTGATTGAGTAAGAAAAAAATAATGCTTATATGCTTACAATAAGTTATTTCTATTTCTATAAGCAAAATAGTGTTTTTTAGTTTTAAAATTATATGTATCCAATTTTAGAAAAAATACAAAATGTAGCACATAAAACCCCAATGTCTCATGCATGAGCAGAATTAACAATAATTATGCTTAGATAAATAATGGATAAATGTCAAATATTTTTAAAAAATATTATTTAAAACTTTGAGAATATTTTTAGATTTTCTATATAAAAAAAAAAGCTTAAGAAATTCAAATCAAGTGATAAATGGGGATTAAAGAATTAACGTAATACTTCAAATGAAAGATTACAGCTAATTTATAAACTGTTATTAAAAATAAAATTTTAAAATTTGGATATTATTTAACAAGATAATAAAGAAAAAGTGGCAAATAAAATATATTAGTTACAGAGAAAATATTCAAATTTTTTTAGAAATTAAAAAAAAAAAAATTATGCTTAGTGGTGAATAATTTACAGATGTAAAATATTAATAAAATTTGGAATTAATTTAAATTTAATACATTTATTTGAAACAGTTATTGTAGAAACGTTTAGTAGTACATGTTCACAAGCAAATTATTAAACCTATTTGTTCCTATATACACAACAATAGATGGCGCCACGATATGGCCTCGACTCTAAAAACATTTTCCCCTTATAACAAATAAATCCTATCGCCACCAAAAAGTCATAAAAAAGAACTCTTATAACATTAGCTAATTCCCCCCCCAATAACATTAAAATTAGCTGGCTCATTCATATTAGGCTATTTTTCTGAGTTAATAAATCAAAATAAAGGGAATATCTCCTTGTTGGTACAAAAATGCAAAATTTGATGTTTTTGTAGCAAGATATGAATTTCGGAACAGTTTCAACCAAAAATCAAAAATTGATTTTGATAGCAGTGCAAATTGCATATTTGTAGCAGCTTTTAATGGTTTTGCAACAGGGCAAATTACATTTTTGTAGTAACTTTATCTCTTTGTGTAGTTTCACAGCAGTATATTTTTACATTAACAGTTCTTCAAACTTCAAGGCCTACACACAAATTAATTTATTTATATATATATATACATATATATATAATATATATATATATATGAAGACAATTAGAATTAAATGTTGAGAATTAATTTTTATTTAATGCATAGATAATAAAATAATATTTTTATTTAATGTACATTAATAAATATATCCATTAATGAATTGAATTAATTAGTAATGGATGGATGGATTTATTAATTTTTTATTTTTTAATGTTAACAATTTTTTTTGTCCTTCTTGCAACTTCGAATAGTTTGAAATTTTAGCAATAAATATTTTTAATGGAAATATTGTACCAACTTTTAATGGATTTCATATAAAAATAGGATTATTAAAATATTTAATAGAAAAAATATATTAAATTTTTCTCTTTTGACATGCTATTTTTATATTAAATATGTTATTTCATTTGAAATACAAATTATTTTAAATAAAAGCTAGTAAGAAATAAAAGATTCATTTAAAAGTATCAAATGATATATAAGTTTCGATTGGGGGAAAAAAAAAAAAAAAAAAAAAAAAAAAAAATTTTAAATTTTTAAGTTATTTCTATTTGTATAAGCAAAAATAGTAATTTTTTTTTAAGTTTTAAAATGAAAGTAAAATTATATGTAACCAATTTTCTTTAAAACCCAAAAGGAAGCACAAAAAAAAAAAACCTCAAAACATCATGCATAAGGAGAATGAAAAATAATTATGTATAAGTAATTAATAGATAAATATTCATAAATATGTTTTTAAATATTATAAAACAAATCTTATTTTTGTGAATTTTATTATTTCTAGATATAACATAGTGTTAGATTTCCTAACCACAAAAATTTCCCCGACTTTCATAAGCACATTTGTGGAAAACAAACATGTTAGGAATCAGAGTTTGCCGAGGGCTTGAGGTCATAAAATGATCTCAATGGTCTTACTGATTAATAAACATTGTACCATATTTTGTAAATCATTGCTGGTTTGGCAACTTGGTAAAACCATAGGTCAGGAAGAGGAAAGGGAACAAAACACAATCTAATTAAAATTAATTTTTAATTAATAATGAAAACATTTTACCCATTGAAATCTACTCTAAGCTTCTTAAATTCACTTTGCAGATCATTTAATTGGCAATCTTCATTATCAGCCATTTGAATACTTTTTTAACAAACACCTGAAAATAAAAATAAAAAATAAATCCTATTTTTCATCATATAAAAATACTTATTTCAAAAGTTAAATTAATAGTATAAATTAATAACAGTAAATAAAAACATTAAATAATTTTCAGACTCTCACTATGGGAATTACGTATTTCACAAGTCAACATCATTAATAATTGCTTATATTTCCTATACATTTTTAATGTTTTGATTTATAAATCAACTAATTCAAAACCTTTTCATTAAATTAATGTTATCCAATTCTGTAATAAATTTTACAGGCTGTTTGAACAGAAATTAAATTTTTTTACAAAAATTGTTTTAAAAAGATAAAATCCAATAAAAGCATTAGATCTATACAATTCTTAATGCAGTACATGTAGCAATGAATAGAGCAAAAGTAAAAGTAATTTGCAAATAATTGAAATTATTATTATTTAAAAACCCCAATATTTAACAATTAACTTAAGATAAGTTATTTAACTGTAATTATAATCTAAGAAAAATACGAGAATAAAATATTTTATAAAACTTATTAATATTTTTAACTACTTTTCTTTGGAGTTCCTTTCATATCTTAGTTTTAATACAAAGCTGTTTCTTAACTGAAACAAATAGAATGAAACATATACATTATTTTCCTTTATTTACCTATTGTTTATATATTCCATAGAATGAACTATAAACTCGACAATATCATGTTGGAAACTTGAAGCTGAAATACAAAAAGTCATTTTATTTTCTTTATCAAACAAAATTTAATAATTGTACGGAACAGAATACGAAGAAATTTTTTACCTGGTTAATATTAATTTAAGATGACCATTAAACATCCCTAAAGAGTTATAACTCTACTTAATTTAAAATAAAATATAAAAATATATAAACAAACTTGCCTTACTCTTTTTTCGCACAGCATTACGCATCATTATTCTAATCTTTGTGATGATGCCATTCGTTTATTTAAACAAATAAATTAAATACTAAGATTTAAATAATTTAATAAAAGTAAATGGTTATTAAATTACTTTACAGGCTTACATACCTAAAAAAGCAGCAACTAAATACAAAAATTTATTATACTGAATTCCAACTTGTTAATATTAAATAATGATTTAATTAACAGGGAAGTAATTCAAGATTTTTTAATTTAAGAGGGCATATTAAGATTTACTAAAGAATATTATTAATTATGCCTTTAAATAATTCAGAATATAGTACTTTAATTATTATTAACCTATTTGTTATTTTATTTTCTAATTTATGCACACTAATAGCTTTGTGTTGCTGTAGTGCGACAAAAATTTATTAATAATAGCAGTATACCAACACCTAGATGTCAATCCAGTGTTCAGTAACAACTTTTTTTCACCTTAAAAGAAATAATCGTGGTTCCAGAAAAATATGCCGTAAGTGTGGTGTACTGGCACTTCTTCAATGAATGTCCTAAAGTTGAAGTAATTGAAACCCAAATTGTATTAAATGTGATCAGAAAGGACATTTAGCCTCTTGGAGAACCTTTTGCAATTTTCCAAAGGTGAACATAAAATTCAGGAGATATTTAAAGCCTTTCATAAGAGAGTTTTTCTCCTCCAGAATAGTTGAAGACCAATTTTCTTTTGCATTCATGCTAAAGAGCCAAACTTCAACTTCTCACTGCACCATGGGGAACCTGTTCCAGGAGGGAGGTCCTCTAATTTATGGAAAAATATTATTGTTAAAAATAAAAATCTCTTAAATTTTTGCTTCAGAGCTTTTACAACAATTTTTCACTTCCTTTGGGAGTTACAAACATTTATAAACCGTCTTCTCACCTCCAAGAACCCAATAGAAAACTTTCACTTTACAAGACTTTTTCGAAGTCAAAAATTTAAGTTCTAGCTCTGCCCGTCCAGTAATAAAGTAGATGTCATCCCCCTTAACCCCATCCCTATTCTCCTAAGCGACTAGACTTTTCAATGGTTAGTTTCTTTGCAATTTTCTGTTGTTTTTGTTTCCACTCTTCAATTTTTTAATTATATATTTGGCTTTTGAATATTATATGGACTTCGACCGAAAGCTACGGATCTCTCACCCTTATTTAATTAAAGAAGTTCGTGGCTTCGTTAATCTGTTACCTAATAATACACCTAGTGCCATGATTTTTTTTTTCACATCAATCATTAGGTTAAATATGCATCTATTGTTTGAAAAAATTTGATTTGTAACCTGATATTTAAAAAAGGATTCTATGCAAAAAAAACTAAAGTTTTTTTAAAAATGTTAGTTACAGCATTTCTATTGATTAAAAGCATAGTAGTTTGAAAAACAATAAACGATAGCAGATTTAATTTTTTTCTTCAGTATTTTTGTAATTTTAATTAATTCTTCGCGGAGATTTAATTAATATTTCGCGGAGAACCATGTCGCAATTTTAGTGAAATAGCGAAGTAAAGACAAAAATTAATTTCAAAAAATTAATCCCTAAAAGAAGCTGGCAATTTCAAAGCCATTGCTTTTAAATGTGTTTTAAAACTCCTTCACAAAACTATTCGAAATTTCTACACCAAAAAAATTTGTCCTGACTTATAAAGAGAAGCGAATTTCTGGCCACTGGACTTTTTATCAAATTTAGATTCTCCATCAGAAGAATTCTGATATGTCGGTCTTGTAAAACTTATAAAGTTCAATTATTGCTAATGAACAAGAAAAATTGCAAAGGAAATTTAAAGTTGAGATTGAAAAGGACAACAGTGTTGTTTCATAGTGGATAATGTAGCTGGTTAACACAAAGGAAAACAACAAAGCATCGCACCTAAAGTCCAATACTTGTGAACTAATCTGTTCCTTATAAAAATTGTCCAGATAATTTTGCGCTTATATTTGCAAATCTTTCTATAAGAAATACCCCAAAGTTTACTCATCATCAATTCGGTACTAAATCGTTATTATATGGAATAGAGAAAATGCATTTCATTTCAGAGAAAAGGTTAACACCTCAAAAATTCCAGAAATTCAAAAACATGCTAAATTTATCTTTTCTCTACAGATTACATTGAACTCACCTCACAGTTTTAGTTAAGAAGTAGTTGAATGCATTAATAATGCAAGAACTTTAGAGTTCTAAAATAACGTTAATCTAAATGGAGATCTTTACATATACTGGTTAACTTCAGAAAATATAGCCATTTACTTAAAAATGTATCCCATTAGGCATTTTACCGACGACAGAATTATCAACAACTTCTTCCTTATTAATGGGTACACATGATCATTAAAGTTAAAAATATTCAAAATAATATTAAATAAATTATTAATACATTCTATTGTATCTAATTTTATTATTATTATTATTAAAAGACAATTTTAAGTTACATACTAAGTAAACGATTTTTATAAATGTTAGAAAAAGTAAAAACTTGAATCGATTTTTTTAATAAAATTTATCGTTTGTTATTAATTATTCTTAAGACATATTAAAAGTACATATTTTTGCGAATGATTTCCCACTTAGGAAATCATTAAGAAATATTAGTTTTCAGAAACTAACTTTGGCGTACATTCAGTTAGAATGCGAGGTATTTTTGAATATCTTTTAATTAAAAATCAATTTTTGTGTGTTTTTACCAGAATCTTTAAATTCAATGCCATAATTTTTATTGTTTAAAAAAATAAATTTGAAACTTCATGTAACGCAAGATAAAAAAATATTCTTTCAGAAAATGGAATTTGTAACTCCAATATATTTAAAATTTTGTTTGTTTATACATTTAATAGTAATTAGTTTTAATATTTTGTGAAAATTTTTATTAAATATTAACTTTAAGTCAAATTATTTATTTTAATTGAATCAATAAAATTTATTAAATTTGATATTATTCTTATATTATAATTGTGAAACTTAAATTGTAATATTTTTAGTGAAAACAAACAAATTTTTTAAATGAAAGTAATAATTAAATAAAAGTATTTTATGATCAAGAATTACATAAAAATAAATAGATAATTTAAAAGCTTTTAAACGCTAAATAAATGTATAATTTTTATTTGCTTGTGCACTTTGTGTAATAGAAATATAATATTTAATTTTTAAAAGTAAATAATAGCTATTATGACTAATAATAATGACCACAATTTTAAAAAATTAAGTTTTTATACTTTACAATTTGAAGATATTTTACTATTGTAATTATGTACTGCGTAATTGTATTATATAATTATTTACAAAGTTATAAACATTTAAATCGTTTGTTAAATTTTAATTATAAAAATAAACATTTTTGCCTATTTAAAT
>BPLR01000865.1:0-26159 GCA_021605095.1 Caerostris extrusa | reverse complement strand
GCCACGCAGCTTGCTGCCAGTTCGCTGAAAGGCTGCGGCTTTTGGTTTTTTTGCACACATTAGGCTAATCTGACCGGGGACCTACAGTTTAATGTGGATTCCGAACTACCAAACAAACATCCAACATGCCACAGCCAAGTTTCAAATCTGAAGCCCGTGGTGGTGACGTGTCAGCGCTAGCCACTCAGGCCATCAGGCTGCTTTCTGGTAGTGTTTCTGAACTGCCGCCGTCACATTCTCAGGGCTGCAACAAACTTATCCGTATGACACAAATAACATCATCTCATCAACTTTTATTGTAGTTAAAATGTATTTAATTTTTTAAAAGGTAATTAATATTAAAGCACAACAATAATAAAAGGAGTTTTACTAATGGATATTGCTACATAAATAACACATGTTTAAGCATCATGATATTTTTACAATTTGAGAAAAGTTGAGCACAAGAAAAAAATAAATAATAAAAAAATTAGTAGCAATATATATTTAATAAGAAAAAATACCCTAACATTTTTCAATATTTGTAGCAACACTTTTACTTATTTCAAACAAATTCAGTCATATATATACTTGAGTTAACGATATAGTGCTAATGATAATACTATCAACCCTTGCAAAAATTACAATACTTAAAAACTTGGCAAGAAATGACAATGCTAAAAGAAATGAAAAGTCTTGAGAATTAAGAGAGATTTATGACTCGCAGGATAATTAATCTTACTTGTCAACGGACAATTGTTTAAGATTGGAAAACAGTGAAAAATAATTCTGATCCATTTAAATGAATAAATTATAAAATAATGTTTTATAAAAATGAAGAAATCAATTGGGACTTAAGATTATCAATCAAACTAACTCAATATTCTTGTGCACATTGGAAGAGGAACTATTGTTCTATAGATACAATGGCTTTCAATTTTCCCTAAACAAGAAAAATTTTGACACGCCTTTTTTTCAACTATTATTATTCGATCTATTTCTTCTTTTTATTAAAGATTTAAAACAACATTTTCTCAAACAAAACTGGAATGTTAGGACTCAAAAAAGTATTATCATTAATAAATAAACATATATGGGAAAATAATATAAATAATATATTTAACACTGTAATATATTTCAATAAAATTAAATCTGAAAATTATTTCTCCATGCTGACTTAATTGTCATTTTGTTTTTTGAAAACAATTTCCAAAATGTGATTCTAAAATATTTTATAAATATTCTGTATTTAAAAAAAAATAAATAAATAAATAAATAAAAAAAAGAGAGAAAGTAGACCACCTAAAGCAAATTATTGTGAAGGTATATCGGGGTACTTTTTTCAATCGACAAACAACGTAATTATTAATATTTTTAAATTCAGAAATAATAAAAACAGCTCTCAAAACAAAAAATTTCCATAATTCGATTTCTTTATGTTTTTTTAAACTGCCTTCTAAGTAGTTAAATTTTTTTACCTGTATGTAGAGTACCACATGTTAATATAATATTCCCACACAAAGTGATCAAAATATTTCCCATTTTCGTGTAAAAACAAATATAAACAAAACAAAACGCAGTTTAAAAGCACATGAAGACACCTACTGAACAATGAACTTTATAAAACTGGAAATTTTAAAAATAATAACCTTTTAAAAGCTCCTATTCTTGGAAAGTTTTTGTCGTTTCATATTTTAAAAACTATAATAGCGGAAATAGAGAAAACTTTAAATTATAAATCATGGCAATTTACAAATTTTAAATATTTATTCTTCCAAAATATAACAGAAGTAGTTTAAAAATATTTGTAATACATCGCAATCACTCATAACATTTGCAAAAATGAGAAGTATTTATCTGTACATTTAAAATTAATAAAATACTGTACATTTAAAATTTCACTAATATTATAATATAGGTATTTTTTTAAGAAAACCCAACTTATAAAAACAATATTAAAAAGAAAAATTAAATTAAAAAACAAATACAATATACAATTGTCAAAAATTAAAGCACATGAAAGAAATTTAGAGAAAATAAATAAACATAATTTCAAACGATTCTGTAAAAAAAAGCACATGAAAGAAATTTAAAGAAAATAAATAAAACTCATACAATTCCAAACGATTTTATAAAACATGTCAATATAATATACCCATCTACAAAGTGGTTAAAATATTTATTTAACCAATTTTTCTATAAAAGAAAGAAAAACAACAAACACACAATGAACTGCATAAACAGGGAAAATTTTATAACAATAACTTTTAAAAGGCTCCTCTCTTGAAAAGCTTTGAATGTTATCATTTAAAAAAGCATAATAGCAGAAATAGGGGGAAACCTGGAATATTATTTATCAATCATGGGCAATTTACAAAGGAAATGATATATTTGTTTAGAATATCAACATTCAATTTAACAAAAAAGTAGCTTTGGGTAAAATATGTATTTCCTAAATATGTATGAAATGATTTGATGTATTGCGAGAAGACAATAGCCAAACTGTACACTCTAAAATTAACAAAAAAAAAAAAAAAAACTAGTAGTATTATAACTTAAAAACTATTTGTGGTATAAATTCTCCCAATAAAATTATAAGTTAATTTAAAAAAAAAAAAAAAAAAATCCAAACTCTTATAAAAAATATTAAAAAAAGATAAATTCTAAAATTTAAAAAAAAACCAATATAATATAGAATGGTCAAAAAATTAAAATCTGCTTATTTTAATTGTATAAAACGTTATTGCCACTTTTCAAAAAAATAAGAAAGAAAAATTAAAAGCAATTATCACCGCCATAAAAATCTCAGCCACTTTAGGAACAATCAAAATGTTCGTTTAAAGTGAGAAAATTCCCACATTAATCCGATTAAATTAAAAACAAAAAATAAAAAATAAAATAATACTGTAAAAGATCTTGTTTTAAAAACTCATTAATTACTAAATTTGTTAATTTAATTCTTTTGATGCTGTTATTTATTCATCTCATCCAATATTTTAAAACAAGTTTCAATTAATTAAAAGACTTTTTTCATGTACTTAGAGAGAAGGAACTAATTATTCTAACACTTCATGGCTCAGTACCACACTGTTTGGTTCAATGTTTTCAACCAGTTGAGAAGACCCTTTTTCAGAAAGGGTGATAGGGGAAAAAAGGGAAAACTGACAAATAATACTAATAAAAAAATATGCAAACAGGAGCCAGGGGGGAAAAAACAGGGATTATGTAGAAACTTCATTGATCCGGCCAAGGATTTAATATACCATGTAGTTAAAGAAGTTCAGTGGCTTTTTGATAAGTAATAAATTAAAACAGGCAATGATGTGATGAATAAATTGTTAGAGGGAAAAAAATAACATCAATTTATAAATAATGTCTTAATAAATTTCAAAAATAAACAAAATATTTAGTAGCTGCAATTTTTTTTTTCCTTTAATAAAATTTAAAACATACATTTATTGTATTATAATTTACTGAGAAATAGTGCCTATACTTTTTCCATTTTGAGAGTAGATTTTAAAAATGCAAAAGAAGTGCTGTTAATTTATATGTAGTAGAAAAGCAAATCAAACATAAATCCTAAATACCTCGTCACAAAACTCCAATTTTTTTTTATCAACAATTAAATCTATTTATTTAATTCATATATTGAGTTAACAATGCCAAAAGTACCTTTCCCATTTTGAGAGCATCTTTTTTAAAAATGTAAAATAGTGCCTTTTAATTTATAATGTAGTAGAAAAGCAAATCGAAAACATAAATCCTAATACCACAACTGCAATTTTTTTTTTTTATAATTCTTAAATCTATATTTATTGCATCTATATATTGAGCAATAATGCCAGTAATTTTTCCATTTTGAGAGTAGATTTTTAAAATGTAAAATAGTGCTGTTGGAATTTATATAGTAGAAAAAGCAAATAAAAAATGAAACCAAAATACTGCTACAGCTGAAATTTTTCACCATAATTTTAAATATACATTTATTGTAATCTAAGACATTGAGCAAATAATGTTAGTAATTTTGCCATTTTGGAAAGTATATTTAAAAATGTAGAATAGTGCTGTTAATTTAGTTAATTTATATGTAGTAGAAAAGCGCATCAAATATAAATCAAAATATGTTGCTAGCTGCAATTTTTCCATCATAAATTTTAAATCTATATATTGAGTTAATAAGGCCAATAATTTTTCCATTTTGTGTGTAGATTTTTTTAAAAATGTAGAATAATACTGTTAATTTATATGTAATAGAAAGCAAATTAATAAAAAATCTTACATTGTTACGAAAATAATAAATTATTTAAACTTAAAAATAATTTAAATTATTAGAACAATTAAATACTTTTATTATTTAATTCCTTAATATTATAAGAATTGAAGAGTAATAATTATAATTTTAATAAAAATTTTAATAATCATATAACTAAAATACAAAAACCTAATAAAAATAGGAATGTTTTTGCCTGTAATCAATTTCTAAAGTTCTTAAGTAAATAAGAATTTTTTAAAAAGAAAGCCTCCTTTAAAAAATTTTTTTTACAACAGATTTAATGATAAATTCAATTCACATCAGATAAAAATAAAATAAATATGCATAATAAAGAATAATTCTGTGTGCTAATTTTTGGTATGTATTAAAAAAATATTTTAATTCGAACAAAATATTATTTTCTTTTCTTATAACAATATTCTTTTCTAAAAGTCTTTTGAAAGAAACAATGATTAATTCAATACTAATAATCGAGAAAAAGCCTACTAAAAATCGGATCAAAATTTATTTATTACCAAAAAAATTTAAATCCCTTTTTTTTATATCAGTTAGTTACATGTTATTCATTAAGATTTTAAGTATTAAAATCAATTTACAAAGAATAACTTTTCATCCATTGTTTAAGGAAGTATTTAAAAAATAATAATAATCAGACATTGAGATACAAAGTAATCTTCAGAAAAAAAAACGTTTCCTCATTAAAAATGATTTTTTTCCTTCATTTATTGAAATTAATTTTTTACGTTTCATAAAAAACAAAGCTTTAAGATATTTCATTTGACTTTTTAAACAAAGAAACTAAAGAACAAGATTATAGTATTACAGAATTTCAGATGAGGAAATGAAATAGAATTAAAAGTTTAAGACTTAGATGAACAATCAAAATGAATTTAAAAAAAAAAAAAAAAAAAAGCAAGACTAACATTAAAAACGAAGAAATAAAAAATTTATTACGAAAAGCGTAACACATAATTTTTTTATCCTTGGGCATTAAAAATTTCTTCACATATAAAATCTAAACTATTCACATATTAAAAAACAAATCTCAAAATATAATACATTCATTCAGTTTTTCTTTTAATAATAATAGACTAAGCACAAATTAAGAACAGCTTAAAAAAACACTGCTCGATACTAACATTCAATATTAATAGCAATCACAATAAAAAGCATATATAAGAAAAATTTGCAGAAATTGCAAAGAGACTTATAAATTAAATGAAAATGTGTAAAAATTATACAAAGCTTCATGAAAAGATCGGTTAATGCACTTTAGGCACAAAAAAATTGAAAAATAAATAAATTTATAAAATAAAATAAAATTCGATTAAAAGTAGTGTACCGCTGGTGACTTAATGTAAAAATTCAACCATAATGCTTTATTAAAAAGAGTTACGGCATCTCCAAAAAATTCTTTTTAAAGTATAAAAATCAAGCTTAAAGTATCAAAACTTGTACTGATAAAACTAACATATATTTTCGTCATTTGATAGTAAAGTAAATTTTACAAAAAATAATAATAATAATAAAAAAACTAAAATAAAATAATAATATAATCGGTAATCGGTAAAAATTATAATTTGGTAAATATTATAATATTTAATTAATATTATCTATAATATTTACCAATTTTTAATATTAATTTATTTATAATATAATATTAACTATATAATATTAATAAAATTAATTTATATTAAATATTATAAATTTTAAAAATTTGGTAAATATTATAAATTTGGTCATATATTATTATTTATAAAAATATTTAGTTTCATAATAACAATTATGGACTGATTTGCATTATTTGATAGCAGCAATGAACAAATGAAATAGGCCAAAATTAATTTTTCATTAATATAAATTTTAATATATATTTAATAGAACGATGATTGAAAAATTATATAACAGAAATAATCCATATCAAATACAAAATCAACCATATCAGTTATAAATAAAAAATGAAATTATAATTAATATATATATTTCAACCGAAATCCTTGCTGAAATTATAAAATATGTTTTATTTAGATTCATATATAAAGAATAATAATTATTTAACATAAATTATATTCATTAAATAATCATATTCATGTTATATTCATAAAATATGTTAAAATTATGTTTACAAATTATATTCATACAATATCAATTGAATGAAGTAATCATGAAAAAAATCAATACAAATTGCATAATTTACTGACAGGAAGTATCTGTATAAAAATCTGTCTAATTTGCAAAAATATATTATTCATGCAACACTTAACCATAAATTGAACTGAAAATTTAATTAACAGCCGGAAGTTTTGAATTCTGGAAAGTTGAGAACTCGCCTTATTAGACACCCATTTCGACACTATGGATGTAAAACTTGGTTTAATCAAATATTGTGAAAAATTAGCTGAACTTGAGATAAGAGTTTTAACTGTGGTCATATAATAGATATTACTAAAATTCAGACTGAATTTGGTAATATTGAATCTAAACTGAATTGAGTAGAATCGAATTAAATTTAAAATTTTGCCGCCTTTAGAGATTCAATGCAATAGTATAATGGTAAGTAAGCGAAAATATGGTTCAGACAATCGTCTATTCAAAGAGTCACTAACATACAAAAATGGCATTATAGATAAAGTTTTAAATTCAATGACTATTTTCAATTTTTAAATAGTTTTCCTGCGAATATTAATGGATCTAATAATAAGGTTCCATCTTTGGGATCTGATGGCAGAGTGGCAAGCACTTTGAGCGCGATGCCATGGATGATTGTCATGGTTTGAAATCCATTTTAAACGTAAATCCTGGTCTAATATGACTGTTGAACGTAGGGCTGGCAGCCTTATCCCATAAAAAGAGAACATCTCATATCTCAGAATCTGCCAGTAGGCAGACAGCCTTGGATATAGTCCATGAACTGTAGTGCTTGCAAGTTAGTTACTTAGTCAATATCTTAAAATTAGTAGAAATGTATTGGCAGATTAAAGTCTGTCAATAAACCTCTAATAATATGAATGTCAATAAACCTCTAATAATATAAATGTCAATAAACCTCTAATAATATAAATGTCAATAAACCTCTAATAATATAAAATGTCAATAAACCTCTAATAATATAAATGTCATTAAACCTCTAATAATATAAATGTCATTAAACCTCTAATAATATAAATGTCATTAAACCTCTAATAATATAAATGTCATTAAACCTCTAATAATATAAATGTCATTAAACCTCTAATAATATAAATGTCATTAAACCTCCAATAATATAAATGTCATTAAACCTCTAATATAAAATGTCATTAAACCTCTAATAATATAAATGTCATTAAACCTCCAATAATATAGATGTCAATAAACCTCCAATAATATAAATATGTCACTAAACCTCCAATAATATAAATGTCATTAAACCTCTAATAATATAAATGTCACTAAAACCTCTAATAATATAAATGTCATTAAACCTCTAATAATATAAATGTCATTAAACCTCTAATAATATAAATGTCATTAAACCTCTAATAATATAAATGTCATTAAACCTCTAATAATATAAATGTCATTAAACCTCTAATAATATAAATGTCATTAAACCTCTAATAATATAAATGTCATTAAACCTCTACTTTTTCCGATCTGTAGACATCTGACCATCTAAAATCTCAGCAATTTACAATCTGGGATAAACAGTGAGATTTATATCTATATTAAAAATTTAAATTTACACTAACCCAATGCAATGGACTTTTACTGACCAAGTCTGTCATTTTTAAAATTTTGATGGTTGCAAAATAAAAAAATAAATGTATTCAAAATTTTTAACCTTCAATTTCCAGATCCTAATTAAATTTATTAATTGGTACAAATTTAATTAACATAAATTGAATAAGATGGCTATTAGTCTTATATAAGAATAAATATACGAAAAAATTGCACGAATTAGTTAATGAATCAATTATTAAAAAATATATTAAAAGTCTGCACAATTAAAATACTTCATAATATATTTTCCAACTCATATTATTCAATATGCACGGTAGAGTGATTGCGTTATCAAACCAATACACACAAGAGTTCCATTTCCGCTGGCGGCATGCATTACAATTACAATCAATGATTTCAGAAAAGAGCGGCGATTCATGGCGATTATAATAGATTTCTATCTACGACACACAAATAATAACAGCAAATTTTTCAAGGTCATTAACTTTCAACACGTCAGAAACTGTTCATGGTTTATACCATATTGAGCATTATATCTCTAATAAAGTGTTTTATTTTTCAGGTATCAGCATAATTAATTGTATCAGCATTTCCTTTTAACTTTTTAATTTTCATATTTAATCTTTTTAATTGATATAAATTCATTTTGGCAAATTTTTAATTGATTAATGCCGGTATGGAGGACATGCTTTAGGTCCATAGGTAATCCATAACTGGTACGTTTGTTTCCATGATATAATATTGAGAGAGAAGGAGAAGGAAAAATTTTTTTTTTTTATTAAAAACCATAAAGACCACCACAATTAAAACAATAATAATAATAATAATAATAAATATTTTTAAAATATTCTAGATACAGTTAAAGTTTTAGATCATGATTAGTTAATATTAAAAACAGTGTTCTTTAGAATTGTAAACTATATAAATGAGAGTTGATATGATTTATTTCTGGTTATAGTTTTGTATTTGATACAGTCTCTTTCCATTATACAATTTTTTATTCAACGACCTATTAAATTCAATATTAACATGTTGTTCTCTGTTAAAATAAAAGCGGTGTCAAATTTTTTATAATAATATAAAATCAAACAAAAAATGAAAGATACTATTTTAAACAATTTCTAAGTAGGTATACAAAATCATATTTATTCCTAAATTTAAAAGGTTTTTAAACTATGGCAAGATCTATGGTGTAGAAACTTCAAGAATTCACTATGTATATTACCCGCATAGGAAATTCGTTTTTATTTTATAATGGTATGAATTAGGAAGGTTATTCATTTTTAAATTTGTACTATAAATTAAAAAGCATACGAATACGCTAATAATAACGGATAAACGCATAATAAATTCGTTTATGCATTTGAATTAATCATAATAAATAAACGCATACGCAATACGGAAATACATGGTCCAAGAATGTTCGTGTTAATCAAACTGTGTTTATTCTCGAAACACCGTGCATTATAGGCGAGTTTATTATATAGATGTATTTTTACAATTAAAAATATATACTAATTAATCGTAATAAATACTAATAATCGAATATACTAATTAATCGTAATAAAAAAACACACACGGATAATTAAACGCTATTATGCAATATGGTTATGTTCATGTTAATCGAAACTGTGCTAGATTATAGGTCAGTTTATTGTATAGATATATTTCACACAATTACAAAAAAATATACGATTGAAAGACCATTTTAATGTAATTAACGTCTAACAAAAAGTCATAACAAAATAACAATTATTACCAACGTCATAATAAAATAATATTATTTTTCGATCTACATAGATATAGGCTTTTAATGATTAAATTAAAAATTTCATGTTTTTGCAATAAATTTCCATGTCGGCATGTAAAAAATTAACAAAACATAAAATTGTAAAAAAAAAAAATTCCTTCTCCAATATCAGAACGAAAGTACTTTTTTTTTTAAAGAAGATCCACTACATTTAATAAATAAAATAATGCCAAACACGTACAGACACGTTCTATTTATTAGACATAGCAAAATATCAGGTCCAAAATGCTTGTAATTTTAAAAATTTGCTTATTTTTTACTCACCAATCGCAACTCAACATTGATAACGAATAAAAACACATGCCCCACGTTGTAAACAGTATCCTTCTAACATTACCACGTAGACAGCGCGAAAAATGCCGGTACCACACATATTATGAGACATGACAAGGTTACAGTGAAATAAAACATACTCCCTAACACCTGGCATCTCTGTCCAGCGTATTCTTTGTCGGACAGCACAACGTTAAAAAGGCGAAGCGGCGGCAACTATCCCAAAGATAAACATCGTATACCAGAATGGGGAAAAAAAAATAATAAACATACAGCTAAGGATGGCATTTGTTGGCCATAAATAAGAGCAGCTACAACATTCATATCTTGTAGGAATGGGTTTTTCTTTTCGAATAAACACAAACGGTTTAATAACTTCTGGAAGTGATCGTTTAACATGAACTTCCGTTCGGTCTCCACAATGTTTACAAAACGCGCTGGTTGGTGGGCGCTCAGATACTTGTGAGATGACGCATTCTTCCGCGAAGTTGTCAGTTCTTATTAACCTTTTTGCACTTTTGCAATTTATATTGTTGACAAATCTAAACCGGCCATAAATCTTCAATGGGCACCGACTTCAATTACACTGTCTCAGCAGTAAAAATGACAAATTGTATTTTTTTTATTCTCCAGATGATAACATTTCAAATCAATACTTAGTCGACCAGTGTACAGCTATCAAAATGAAAAGCAGAGTGATACGAGAGTGGCCAACTCGCGGCCCGCCTTCAATTTTTCACTCTTTTACAAATATATATTTATTTTATAATGGCCAAAGTAGTGAAAAACCAATGTATTAAAAAATACATTATGTGCATTACATTGTGCATGTGTATATTACATACATGTATACATATATAAAAATACATGAGTACATTACATTATATATGTGTGCATCCATATATTCAAAAATTATCGAAATTATGAGAAAAAAATTAACTTTTGATTTTAAAATAATATTCTTGCGAATATACGATAGAAGTTGCCTGTTTAATTTACTCTGAGTTTACAGTTATGAATTAGCAGAATTATTAAATTATATTCTTCGAACTCATGATGCCCACGCATCTTGGAACATCTAATATCAGGTTCTACGTTTCACTTTAAATGACCTTAGTTACGCAGTGACCATCCCTAGATACAAGCAGTTGTACGTTTAGTATCATTATTATTATATTATCTGTGTTTACACGTAAGAATAATATTAAACACAACAATAATAACTCATTATGTTGCAATGTTTCACTCTAAAAAAATGTCTATAGTGGGTCTCAATCTAATATGGGGATATATAATTTTATATGCGGCCCGCGGAGTTAGGATGCATTTCCAAAGTGGACCACAAGACAATTTGGGTTAGCCACCCCTGCTCTAAATACAGCTACAAACATATAATATAAATAAAATTATATGTTTGTAGCTGTATACACATTTAAAAAGAATTTCAAACAAAAGGATTATGCTAACTGCTCTAATAATCTCACATAAAAAAAATTTATATTAACTACGCCACCCTTAATTTAATACTTTTATTAATTAATACGATTAAGTTAATATTGTTATACAGCCATCAAAAACTAAACGTATTATTGAAATACATAATAAATAATGGCTGCGCAACATAAATGTTGAATGAACAATATATGGTTGAAACAAGTTGAATTTATTGAAATGCTGAAAGAATTAGCACCTAAACTCATTAAATACGTTTACTAGATTCGTACGGACGAATCATACATGAATAAATAAATTTATTAATTGATTGATTTTAACATTTAGATGTAAAGTCTGGCGGATAGCGCATTACGCTTCTAATCCGAGGATACTTGGTTTGTAAACAGTGAAGTTACAGAATTTACGCCTGGGATAGGTACGATCAAGGTAGTCTAATGATGATATCTGAAAACAGTGTCCACTATGTTCATAAAATATTTATTTAATACAATTCAGACAATGCAGAATTTGAATCATATCTGCAGCTTCAATACCACATGACCCCATATTAAGTGCTCACCATTGCAAATAGCGCGTTTAGACATAATATTGTGCCAAAAAAGTAAGACCAATTTTTTTTTCAAAAACTTTTTATTTATTCTTCCAAATTTCTTTAATCGCCTTAAAAGGAATTCCCTCCGGACACAATGCACTTATGCCAACTTTTTTTCCAATCCTCAATGCATGCTAAAAAGTCATCAGCAGAGGTGGCCTTCAAAGCGCGCGGCGATTCACTTTGAATCTCTTCAATCGATTCAATACGGTGTCTTTGAGTGGTCTTTTGAGTTTAGGGAATAGGCAGAATTCGCACGGTGTGAATACGGTGGTTGTGGAACGATACGGTACAATATCGAGATTTGACGCGTTTGAGGCCCAAAATGGAATTGACCGAATCTTTTGAAACTCCAACATCATCATCAACAAGGTCTGTAATTGTAAATCGACGGTTTGCAAGCACCAAATTTTTAATGTCTTGGACATGAACTTCGTCGGTTGAGGTTAACCAGAAGGCTCTTCGTCTTCAACGTGTTCTCTGCCGTGTTGTGTTGAACCATTTTTACCACTTGTAAACATTTCTTTTCGATATAGGAATGCTCACCGAATGCCTTCTGCAACATTCTATACGTTTCAATTTTTAACAAAATGTAATGCAAGTTCTTTGCTCAATTAATTCAGACATTTCAAAAATCGCCGGAATCAGTTTTGGAGTGTCACAAAGCCAAGCGTAACTCAAACACTAATGAATATTTTGACGCGAAATTTCACACGGATGTCAAGGACAGTGCCAGCGCAACCTAAAAAAAAAAAAAAAAAAAAAAATTGAAATTCCATAAGGCGCCGGAATTTTAAATTGAAAATTGGTCTTACTTTTGGACACAGTAGTACATTTTATGTTTGAAGAATAAAGTAAAAATAAATTTTGATATTTATTAACAATTAAACTAAAATGTATATGGGCATAGTTTGAATGAATGAAATTTCAAATCTCGCTGGGATTCTAGTACAACTTATAAAATATGTCTGCGAATAACAACAACAGCAGTCTGCATTGAACACATTCAAGTGTTTAATTTTAGGTCATTTCAAGAAAAGATTAAAAAATGACAAATCCACGCATCCAAGATAAGATTGATGACAAAGAGAAAACTTTTTTTCCGAGCGAGTCATACCCGAAAAAGACGAGGACTTCTGGAAAACAAGTATCAAAGCTGTGGGTGGAAAAAAGACACAAAGACATCACGAGAGAAAAGAGTTTTTATAGCAAGAAGAAAAAAAAAATCTATTAGGCGTGATAAATTACGCGATGCAAGAAAGTCAATGGACAATAAATAGGATATTAAATAAAAGAGATCAAAATAATATTTTGCGTATTATTTTAAACTAAGTACTAATCGTTATGTAGAGTTGGCATTCAAAACCGGAAACTTTTTTAAAACCTTAACTTATAGTTCATACATAAAATAAAGAAAATAGCTGATTTACGTCAGTTAAGTGACGTATGAAAATGATAATAAATGTATCATTATTTTAAGCAAATAACAGATTAAATTTTAATAAACTTGTAAAATCAACTACATTATTAAAAATAATTGATTAACTTTCAACAAAGCAAATAAAGTTACAAATAATTTAACAAATTAAACTACAAGATTAAGTTTTGTTAAAAAATAGCATAAAATATATAAATACTAACAGTTTTAGGATAGAAACATTAGACTAACATGAATTATTGTAGGAATACAGACTTAAAATTTTACAAGTTAAAGTAAAAATAAATAAAATTATAACAAAGATATATACATATGCACACACACACGTGCATGTACATGCATATAAACACACATGTACACACACTTTAACATAACCAAAAAACAAAATTATTTTTAGAAGAAAAAAATTGTAAAAAAAGAACAACATACAAGTCATAAAATCGGAAATCATGTATAATATTCGCCTTAAATCAAAACAAAGTTGATACCATTTAAATTTATGATTTTTTTAGTAAAGAAATTATGATTAATGACAAAATCATAAAATTAAAATTAAGACACTTAAAACAGATAACATACTTTTGGAAATATTTTTATTTCCACTACTACTCACTAAACTTGAAACATTTATTCATTTATTTAGAAAATTATTTACTCTGCAAAACGAAGTTATTTGCATTGATTGTTCCATGTAGAAATATAAATATTATATTTATAACGTTACATTCATACAAAATAGCAGAAATAAAAATAACGATATACTTTGAAATGGTTTATAAAAGTATATTTAAACCGAATAATTTCATATGCAAGTTTATGTTATAGCTGTTCAGTAATAGTGGATAAAGAAGAATTTTGGCATATTTCATTGGTACATTAAAATGAACTTAAAGCTAAATTGATCGTAAGAATACGACCATTAAGAAAACTTTTGCCTGCATTTAAAATAGCAAAAAACATTTACCATTACAAACACAGTCGGAAATATTATGCATAGATAAATATATAATTCAAATAATTATATGCAAGGTTTATAGATTTCTCACAACAGAAAAAGAATTCATCTGTTTAATTAATATACCCACGACAAACATCGTAAAAGATAATATTACATGCAATATAATTGATAACAATAAATACACACAGTTAAAAAGAGAATTTTATAAAAAAGAAATTTAAGATGTGATTTACTAACATTAATAATCCTGCGAGTTAATTAGGAAAAGGGCCCCAAGTAATTTTTTTTTTCGTGTTTTCGCATATCCCGATTGATTTGATAAGATAATATGAACAATGTTGTAAAATAAAATACTGTTTAGTATCGTTATATAGCCATAAAAAATATATTTAAAATGTTAATTAAGTTTTTTTTTTTTTTAAATATTTTAAAATATATATGGTATATAATTTTGTTTACACAATGCGGCATTATAATTTCAGCAAAAATTTAAAATTTCAATACTCCGATTCAAAAGTATATATTTTTTTTTAAAAAATAATACATTAATAAATAAATAGCTAAAACTGTTTAAAAGATATATGGCATTCAATTTTTTTAAGGTTTACACAATGCGGCATTATAATTTCGGCAAGAATCTAAAATTTCAATTTTCCGATTCAAAAGTGCATATCTTTTAAATAAATAAATAAATAAATAGCTAAAACTGTTTTAAAAAATTTGTTTTATTTAGTAATTATCTTCCTCACTGGCGCAACCTACGGTTTAAAATAGATTCCGAATCATTACAAACATCCATGGCACCGCCGGGACTCGGACTCGAGACCTGCAGCACCGAGTATTAGTCCCTTGACCATCAGGTCCCCAAAATAAAGCATCACCATTGCGCAACAGCCCCACGGTACGTCAAGACCGCCTGCATATTAGCAGATTTCTAGATAGGAGATAGTTTCTTTACTAGGTAGAGTTGTCAGCCGTACGCCTAACGCTCTACAGTCATATTAGACCAGGACCTACGGTTTAAAAGTGGAATCCGAACCACTAACAAACATCCACGGCATGTCACTCGACCATTAGGCCCCATTTTACCATTATGCTTACTTTAATCACTTTTCCTTAATATCCAACTTATAAGTTATTATTGAAAATTTTACAAAAAAATTAGAAATTTCTCGGATATTTTGTGTTTAAAACAGTATTTGCTAAAATATAATTTAAAAACTCCAATTAATTTTTAGTTATGGAATTTTACAAATAAAAAAAATTGAATATGTCTTTCAAACAAATACTTTTAAAATATTAAATACTTGAAAAGACCTAATTAGAACTAGACAACGAAGAAGCAAAACAAATGCTATAAAAATTAATTGAAATACAAAATGAATGGATGAATTTTCCTTCATACTAATGACTTAAAAGAAAAACAAGCTTTAAAATAGTTCTTATTCTATTACCACTAATTGATCCTTTTCAAATGTTTCCGATCCTTTTTAAATAAAGACAAAAATATATGTTTTCTGTATTTTATTATATTAAACATTTTGTGCTAGATTGTAGGTGCTGTAGTTTAAATGCCATATTTTGTGAAAAATAGATCTTTTAAACCTTGCCTCCTTACAGTTTATAATGCGAAGGAGGTATTTTTTACGGTAGATATGCAAATGACACTGAGCCGTAGAAAAAAAAAAAAAAAAAAAAAAAAGCATGAAGTGTAATATATTTTAACATGCCTGCAAAGTGTAAATTTAGAATAGTTTAAAGAAACACGTATTTGCTCTATGCGCTGGAGCATACACAGAAGAACCGTCATTGCCAACTAAGGAGCGACTTTGGTTTAATGTTATTATTTACTCAAAGAAACCGGATGCATGTCTTGAAACACGTGTCATATTATTTTTAACTATTTTATTTGTTTAAATTTTTTTTTCTTCTGCAGTACGCCATTTCATGGCTTCCTACAGGAAATGCATCTTGATATTTTGTTTCGGGTGACATACCATACGCAATAAAAGGAACACTATTGGTTAGATAATAGCAATATCATAGCCTGAACTTGAGCTTTTAAACATTACTTTATTTACATTTCTTTAAAGTATTTGTCTAAGTTAGAGATTTGAACACAAATGATTTGCTACTGTTGTGAAGTACCAGTTAAAATTATTTGATTTTGCTTGATTTGAAGCAAACAATTACTTCCCAAAGATTATGTGAATTGGCAACAAGCCGAAATAGAAAATTAAGTCTAAAAATGAGTTCTTCTAAAGTTGGTTTGAATTTTGAGAATCTTGATCAGTTACGAAATCATTGATCTTCTAGAGCAGGTTGAATAATTGACTTTCAGAGTTGGATATCGATAAAAATCGAACAATTTGAAAATATATTAAAATAAATTGAAATGAGAATGGTTACGATTGACTGATACATTTAACCATTTCACAAAGAAATCCATGTAAGCCAGTTATTTGTAAGGCAAATCATTTAACAATTTTCCAAAATTCGTCATTTCAAAGATCTTTCACTTCTTAAATTCAAGAATGCAAAGACATATTGGATTTTACGGTGACATACCATACGCAATAAACATAACACTATTGGTTAGATAATAACGATACAACAACCTGAACTTGAGCTTTTGATCGTTACTTATTTATTTACATTTCTTTTAAGTATTTGTCCAAGCTACGGTTTGACCACAAATGATTTACAAGAGTTTTGCTACGGCTACGAAGAACCAGATGAAATTATTTGTTTTTGCTTGGTTTGAAAGCAAACAATTACTTAATTGGCATCAAGCTGAAATGGAGATAATCTAAAGTTGGTTTAAATTTAGAAAATCTTTACCAGTTAAGAAATCAATGATCTTAAAGTCTGTGGAGCAGGTTGAATAATTGACTTTTCCAACTTTAATATATCGATAAAAATCGAACAATTTGAAAATATATTAAAACAAACTGAATTGAGAAAGGTTGCGATTGGCTGATACAAAGAAATCTATTTAGGCCAGAGCAAATCACTTCACAATTTTCCTGAATTCGCCATTTGAAAGATCTCTCACTTCATAAATTCAAGAATTGCAAAGATATATTGGATTTTAAGGTATCAAAGACTTTCACACACAACTGTCTTGCCATATGTTATACTACTTGCAAACTATTGGTATCACTTGTTGAATAAGTATTCGGCGAGTGGTAAAACTAATAAAATTAACAAGAAAATAAAGATTTAACTTTGGAAATAATGTTTATTTTCGAAAATAATTTTCGTTTTTGAGAAATAAGTTTAAAATTTAGCAAACAAGTGAACATATATCTGATATATAGATGGAAAATAAGAATTAAAGTAAGAATAAATCGGTTAAATTTTTACGTAGTCGAATTTTCATGTCAGTACGAATTTTCTGTCAAGTCAGTCAAATTTTTATGAATAATCTGATTGTGGAAATAATATATAACCTTTTAATAATCTGAAAAATATTGTTTAATATATATGAATCAAAAAGGAAAGTAAAGATAAAAATTGATTATTTCACTAAAAGTATTTATATATTATTATAATAGTCAAAATATGTCTTCAATAAATTAATCACTTAGACATACGTCTATGCCGCAATAAATTTACGGCTATTAAATATACATAAAATAAATGTTTGATAAAAGAAATAAACAGAATAAAAATATTCAATTATAGTAAGTCACGAATAGAAATAGAAAACACGCAAAAAGTCTTGTATATAAATATGAAATAAAATAACAAAGGAATGTTGAAGTTCTTCGTGTACGCGAAAATAAAAAATAATGAAATGAATTAGTAAGATAGTAAAATTTAACAACATATGAATTTTTCGTAGATTTTTTTTTAAGATAGCAATGTATTGCGTTTTCCATTGTCTACGATATCTTTTACAACGCTCAGTCCTTAAATAAAAGCGTGTTTCGATTTTTTTTTTTTCACACAAATTTTCTTTTTATTTCTGAAAATTTACCATTCATGATTTTCTTTCTAAATTTTTTTTCGTTATAAAAGAAAGAAATTATTTTTTTATTCAATTACGTAAATATGACTTAAAAATTATTTTAAGTACGATTTAAAAATTCAAGAACAAAATAATAAATCTTGATTAAAAAAGGATTTTCTTTCACTGATAATTGTTTAATAAACTTTCTTCTGATTTCTCAATGTTTATCAAAACATACAAAGCAGGCGGTAAACATTTAGAAATTCATTTCAAAATGAGCATAATTTTTTTTTCAAAATGTAAAAATAATAATAATAATATGTTATGCATGTGAATGTTTCAGAATTACTTAGCGCTGTAACACTAACAAAGCTATAACACTTAGCGTTATAATTTTTTCCCACTAAAGTCGTTATACCATTAATCTGGGGCGTAGTCGAAAATCTCGATAAAATTATCGCTATTTATTTTCTAATTAAACATCAACCTTATTTTGTGATGATAGCCATTTTATTTGTCTTTACCATTTTAATTTCAAGAAAATTTCTAAATTTTTGAAAATAAACGATTGTGTTCTATTTTTATTATATTTTTTTGTTTCCGTCAAATGCCATATTATATAGACTTATTTATATTTTATTTTAACTTTCTAATTTCTTTCCATTTATAAATAGATATTCAAAATAATTTTTCCATTACAATTTGCGAAATGATAATTTATATTTATATCGATATTTTTTTCCTAATAAAATTTACCAAAACTAGAAATGTTTTAATTTATGTAGACTGGCAACACCAAGTCATATCTGCTAGTAAATCATAAAAAAGCCAGTACAAGATGCTGAAAAATTATAACTCTTTCACCACTATTTCTTGGCTAGTATGTCAAAAAAAAAAAAAAAAATCGTTTATGCATATGTATTTTTTAAAGAATAGGCTCGTTTTTCAATACAAGTTGTTTTATGCGAACCTCATCAAAATATGAAGTGTTAAATTAGTTTAATTTTTATTAAAAATTATTTATTTAACACACCTTACCATTTGTTACTCGTATTTTCAATACAAGTTGTTTTGTGCGAATTTCATGAAAATCTCAAGTGATAAATTAGACAGCTTAATTTTGATTAAAATGTATTTAACACAATTTCACTACTTTCTTACTCGTATTTTCAATACAAGTTGTTTCAGGCGAACTTTATCAAAATCTGAAGTGATAAATTAAACAAATCAATACATTTTTAATAAAAATTAGCGTAACACAGCTTCACTATTTTCTTAGTCGTATTTTTAATACAAGTTGTTTTATGCTAATTTCATTAAAACCTGAAGTGTTAAATTAGGTTAATGTTCATTAAAAATATATTTTATTTAACACAACTTCATTATTTTCTTACTCGTATTTTTAATGGAAGTTGTTTTACGCGAATTTCATCAACATCTGAAGTGTTAAATTTAAGCAGCTTAATTTTTATTAAAAATGTATATATTTAAACACAATAATAATCATTTTTCGAAGGAATTAATGGAAATATACATTAACACATCACAAAATTCAATGAATGAAATTCACATTTTGATGGAATGTTTATTCTATCTCCACATGCAATAGAGAACACTATGAAAATTTCAATTAGCTCAATAACTTTCAATTTAACAAACAGACATCTCTTATGATGCGGGAATTAACACACAGCTTTCACCATACGACAACAAATCAGAATACTAGAAATAAAGCCCACAAAAGAGCACAACCTTAATTTTTCCGAAACTTTAACCATGCGTTAATTGTGAACCATACCAACCTCTTTCGTAACATAAATGCGGGCTATTGCCAACCGAAATTGTCAAAATTTCCAATCAAGATAAATACCCCATCCAAACTGACCAATGGAAACGGGTGTTTGGTTACGCTTTCAGCAATGGGCTTAAAATGCGAGAATCAATCATTGGAACTGAAAATAAATCCAAAATTTGAACTGGAAAATGGATAGATAGATACAAATGGATCAGAAGGAAGCGGAAAATGATATTCGTAGGTGAAATCAGATCGGTTTGTACCAGTTGGACACACGGAATTAATAGGACGGTGGTTAGGATAAATGGCACAATTGAAATAATTCGTCACAAACAGGATAATATCTTCCTATGAAAAATCATTCTAAAAAAATATCATATTTTAAATATTTTCCTTGCAACATGCAGCTATTATTGATATAAGTCAAATCTTTTAAATATAATGTTTAACACAAATCAATGCCTAAAATCGTTTGTGTTCAACAGATCGTTTTTACAAGTAGAGTGGAATACGTTTAAATGTAAAAAATATAATTACAAAATAAACCAAAATTAAAAACAATTAATGAAGAAATGTAAAATAAAAAATAACGTATTTTTCTATCTTAATACATTACAAAATTTAGATGAGTTTCGAATTTTGTTATTAAAAATTGGCAATAGCGATTTATCGTTTGGTTTATCTCGAATAAGAACATTAAACTATGATGGGGCATTTGACAAAATATGACAAATATCTAATTGATATCACGATTTTTATTATTATTGTGATTATTATTTGAAAATTTGTAAATCTTCATTCATAAAGGCAATTTGTGGCAAATAAATTAAAGAGGATTCAATATAACACATGGTTAAGGTTATAGAACATAGAAATATGGATCATAGATAATTCAAAATGAAAATTAAATGTTAAAAATATGAATGACTTGTTATTTATCTTTCAAAATAGATTTTTTTTTTTCGATGACTAGAAATTCCGCGATTTTCCAGCAAACGTTAAAAGTAGAATGATCGGTTCTACTAAATGTTTATAAAAAAAAAAAAGTTGCTTTTTATTATTAAAAATTGGCAATGCGATTTATCGTTTGTTTTATCTTGAATGAGGTCATTTAACTATGATGGGGCATTTGACAAGATATGACTGCCGTCAAGACAAATATCTAACTGACATTTCGATTTTTATTATCAAATTCAAATCAAATTTTCAAATCCTGATTCGTATAAGCAATTTGTTGTAAATAGGATTAACGGGGACTTACTATAATAGATGGTTAAGGTTATAGTTCATTTGAAATGAAAATTAAATGTTAAAAATATGAATTATTTGTTATTTATCTTTTTAAAATAGATTTTTTTTTTCGATGACTAAATTTTTCCACGATTTTTTCTAGTAAACGTTACTATTATAAAATTTTATCTCAATATACATATGAAACAAAAAGGCATTTTTAAAGAAAGAAATCATAAAGAACTAAAAAAATAACTACATTATTTTTAACATTTAGAAAAAAATTAAAATTTTATTTTTATGTTACAAAAAATTTTGATAATATAATATACAGTTTTATTTTTTATATATATATAATATTCGATAATTTTGATAAAAACAAGGTAGGAATTTCTTTATAGTCTTTATTTAATCAATAAAACTTTCATTAAATAATTTTTTCAGTATTTTTCCGTATTATTTAAGAATAATAAGATATGAACAATAAATATCAAGAATGAACTTTTCTCAATTTCAAAAAAATTCGCAAAACGAGCGAATTCTATAAAAGATTTTTAAAATTTCAAACCATTATTAGGATATCAAAATTCCTTAGAAATTTTAGTTTTAAATAATCCTTTATGGTATGCTTTTTGACCTGATGCGGAATATTTATTATTACAAACATACTTTATTTTTTGTTGAGTTTGTTTACATGCCTTAATAATAAATAATAATACATTGAAGAATCACAGATTACAGAATCAATTTAAGAATTTCATTTTGGTACTTACGTATTAACGATACCTTGGCGACAGACTTGGCGGTTTTTAAGTGTCGCCAACCTAACAGCCTAATATAAAAACCGAATAATAAAAACCGCCAAATCTGTAGCTGCGGTTGGCGAGTGTGCTCTTTATTGCCGCAACTGTCGCCAAATTATCGTTAATACGTAAGTACCTTTATTTTTCAAATAAACGAATGGTTCATTTAATGTAACCATTAATTATCGTGATGACTCATTTTTTAAAGTTTTGTACTTAATCTACATGAAAATAATTCCAATACTAAATTCATCACTTACGTTCAATTTAATTTATAAAATATTGTTTGAATTAACATGTATGAAACAAAACAAACTACATTTACAAACATTTTACAGAAAATAAATAATACCATAATGTGATAACAATTTAGAGACACATTGTGAAGTTTATGAGGATCACGAAATTTGATCACGGAAAAAAAGTAAATAAAAATTCTAAAAATATTTATCGAAATGCAAAAAAATTATAAAGAAAATCCAAAAAACTCTTAAAGCATATTTTTTAAATTTTAAACAAAATATTTTATTAATATTTAATTAATATTTATTCAATATTTTTTTTAAGTAAAGATAAGACTTTTCTGCATTTTGATAAATATTTTTAAAATTTTTATTTACTCATTTTCGTGGTCAAATTTCGTGATCCTTATAAAACTTCGCAATGTGGCTCTAAATTATTATGTGTCTCTAATTCTTATTATGTGGTATAAATAAGATTTCTTTAAACTCCTTATAAAACCATATTAACTAAGAATAATAAAATACAACATCCAAGATTTTAAGCTAACGAAAAGTCAAATCATGGTGTTTCAAAAGAGCACACAATGCCCAAATGAAGATATGCGCAGAAGAAGATCAAAATGAACTGAAAATGGCTCGCGCAAGCTATTTCCTGTGGTTATTTGTCAGCATTAAGAAGGCAATGAACCTCAAAAGGTTACAAATAGTATAAATTACATGTACAACATTTCATTAGTGAGGTATTACGTTAGAAGCATTTGTTTGGGAGGTGTCTGACTCACTGTCTACGTCACTTTTGATCTTCTCAGACCTAAGCTAAGCCATGCATATCGTAAATGATTAGATTTCGGAAACTATGAAATGCCAATGATTTTTTTTTTTTTTCGTCTTTTTATTTCATTGAATAGTCTCAAATAAACAATAAAAAAAAAAAAATACAAAGAATCAAAATGTAAAATATCAATTTATCTACGATAGACTCGAAATTTAAAAGATTTTAGTAATTCTAAGTAAAATTAGACTTTAAAAAGAAACAGTTCTAGACTTAGAATAAGATCTACTTTTGTGCAACAACTATGTAATTCAGTCTACAGCTCTCTTTACCTGCCAATCCTGACTTGATCTCTTCAGCAAAAATACTGAATATACTGAAGTTCTAAAGAATCACGTGATGAATAGCTTGCTGTTCCAAAACTATCTTCATTAAGGACAACTTCAGAAAGCTTGTTATTTTTTTTTTTTTTTACAAGTTTCAGTCATTTAGGATTGAAGGGAAGGTTTATGATTGGAACGAAGTTCTAATGAATCACATGATGAACAACTTGTTATTTTTTAGAAGTATAAATCGTTTAGGATTTGTAGGGAAGGTTTATGATTGGAAGGAAAGTTCTAATGAATCACGTGATGAATAAGCTTGCTGTTCTAAAAAACTCGGAAATCTTGTTATTTTTTAAAAGTTTAAACCGTTTAGGATTGGAAGGGAAGGTTTATAATTGAAAGGAAGTTCAAATGAATCACGTGATGAATAGCTTGCTGTTCCAAAAACTATCTTCATTAAGGACTACTTCGAAAAGCTTGTTATTTTTTTGAAGTTTCAGTCGTTTAAGATTGGAAGGGAAAGTTTATGATTGGAAATAAGTTCTAATGAATCACATGATGAACAGCTTGTTATGTTTTAGAAGTATAAATCGTTTAGGATTGGAAGGGTTTTCAATTTCAAAATTTCTATGTGCTAGAAAATGAGCAGATAAAAATTTTGATTTATGCCCATATTTAAATTACTGAGAATATAATATAATCTATATTTAAAGTATGTATCGAGAAGTTTCCTTCAATTTGACTTGGATGAAATGGTCAAATAAAATAGATGAGATTTCACTAGAAGAAGCTTCAAATTTTAATTTACATGAGGTATGCAGAGAAAAAAAAGACAAAATCCAAAAATTATAAAAGAGATAGCAATTTAGAATTGGAAGTCGACAAAAAAATATTTTAAAAGATGAACTTGTATCTTTTCTTGATAGTTCTTTATATTTACATAAGATATTTTGCCACAAAAGAAGAGGCAGAATCTTATCTCGGGTACGAATGGACGGTAGAACAATAAAAATCTGCAAACTTTTAGTGATAAAAGAGCTTCAACATCGAACCTTGATTTAAAAAAAACTTGGGATGCACGTGAAAACAAAAGCATGACATGCTGCGACTAGTTTCCAGATTTATTCATTTGAAAAAGTATAAATGTTTTACAAATCTTTTTCTGCATAATAACTTGATTTTTTTTTCACTTTTTCTCATCATTATAAAATAAAAAGCTCACGATATGACCTTTTAAATAGAAATTACGAAAAACTGATGCTTTTATTTCATTTTTGAAAGTGGTTTTGATTAAAAATGATTATTTAATCTTTAAAATTATTATTTTCAAGCATTAATTATGTGTATTAATCCACTTCTCATTTTAATTAATTTATTATTTTTTTAATATTTCTTTCATAATATGAATTCACAGGGGAAAAATAAGACTACTTGACATGATTTTTTTTTTCTTTTTTTTTTTTTAAATACCAATGCATTCAAAATAAAAATTATTATGACAATTTAGGTATACTTAAGTAGGTTTTCGTTTGAAATTATTCAATACGCTTTTTGGATTGAATATAAGATTTTTCTTAAATAACAAAAAATTCATTCACTTTTAATTTTTAAGCTGAAATCAGGATAAAAATAACCGAAAAATATATTAATATAATTTATAATTTCTAAGTTTGTATCTGCTTGGGATAACATTCTAATAATCGACTTTTCGAAATCGATATCTGAATTATTTTGTGTATAAATATTTATGTTGCCGAAACAAAAACTCTTTAAAAATGTATATGACGTTAATAATTTAAATAAAAGCTAGAATAATTTAAACAAAAATTAACAATAACAATTTAAACAAAAGTTATAACAACTATCCTTGTATCTAACTCCTGTAAGTCCATGTAGGACCATGACCTCTAACAATGACGAGTATAAAGTCGTCTGTCTGGAGCTTTGGTTTTCCAATTTGTGATCTTTAGGTTCTTCAAATCCTTTTCTACTTCATCAAACCATCTTTTTTTTTTTTTTTTTGCCTTTCTTTAAGTAAAAGAAAGAAAAAAAATATATTTTTCACTTCACTTTGAAAATCTTCTTTTGTGCCTCTAATATCGTCCATTCCTTCTATGTGTCCTAGTCATTGAATTGTCTGATATAATTTATAATATCCTTTTCTCCAAACAATTTTTGCAATTTCAATGATTGTAACGCCTCCTCCAAATATCATTCTCTCTGATAGATCCAAATATAGCCCTTAAGATCTTCCTCTCCCAGATTATCAACATCTTCTAAGAAAAAAAAAAATTTGTATAGCAAATACTCGTTGTGATCAGAATTACTTGAATATAAAAAATGCAAAACTCAATTTCATGCACAGCTAAAAACAACTTAACGTGAATATCCAATTTCAATATAAAAATAATTCTGGTTCATAAGTTTCACTTTCATTATCTATCAATTCCTAATTTTATTCTTGCAATTTTTTTACAATAGGCGGTGGCAACAGTTAAGATTTTTGAAGGCTGGATCTATCGAGATATTTGTAGA
>BPLR01000864.1:0-43389 GCA_021605095.1 Caerostris extrusa | reverse complement strand
TATAGCGTGAAATAAAAAAATAAAAAAGACCTAAAAAATACTAGTTTACAGATTTGTTCTAATGCAGCTGGCAAAATACATAAGCAGTTGTCTTTGACAGAGAAATTCGAAGATAAGCTCGGACTTGAAGCTTGAAGATAAGCTACAGACGCGGAGTAACAATATCCCCGTAACGCTCTATAATCACCACTACAAATATTCATGGCCCCATCGGGACTCGAACCCAAAACTTTGTCTTGCCGAGCGCCAGGCGCTAGCCACTCGGCCATCAGGCCCACTAGTTTAAAGTTTGAATTAAAGGAAAAGCGAAACTCGGCAGAGTAAGAAAAAAACCTCTGTAATGATTAATGAGATGCTTTTATTTCTGCAGCCAGTCTCAAACGAAAAGAAAAACAAAATCCTCAAGATGACAGAAAAAACAAAAAGTGAAAATAATCCAAAGGTACCAAAAATTGTTCTTTTTTGGTCCTTCCTATCTGCTTGTTGTTTAGCTATTGGTCGAAAAGTCCCGTGGCGAGGAGTCTGTTAACAACAGAACATGATCTTATGTTATTAACTGATTGATGATGGGCTGAAAAATTTCCATAAATCGGACATGGATCTTTCGTTTTGTTAACTAATAGGATTGAAAAACTAGGGTATTAACATGATCGTAGGTCGTTGCGGGGTGTGTTACTTCGCGTCTGGCTTATCTTCAAGCTAAAAGCCCTCCTGGGTAGTGCTAAGTGAGTAACGTCAGTGCAGCGCTTGATTTAAAAGGCATCCAAGACAACTGTTTAGCATTTGCCAGCTGCATTAGGGAAAAAGAATTGAAAAACTCCAATGAACAGTTTTTTTCTTTTAAGCCAACAAAAGTTACCATGGTTCTACACACATAATTTGGTATAATATAGTAAATTGACTTACTTTGATTATATAAGGTTACATACTAATTTAACTAATTTTTATTTAATAATACCTATAAAATAGGACCATAACATTAATTTCCCCGTTACAAGAAAGGAGTTTTTCGATTTCTATCATGAAGTGAGGAAGTGATGCATGCGCTGTTTGAATGTATTGTTTTTTGCTTATAAATAATAAATTTTCTAGCTTTTGAAATATGATTATTCGTTGCTTTTTATTTAAATTTTATTTTTTAACTGAATTTGCTAACTGAACTATAAGCAATAAAATTCTTGCTTAACTCTATTCATGGGAGTAAAAATCGTGATACCGGGTTAGTATTAATATCTAAAGAAATAAATGCTAATTTTAAAAGTTACTTATTGTGATATTTTTATTTTACTAAGTCATATTGATTAATGTTGCGTTTGTAGCAAAGCACTATTTACAAAAGCTGTATTAATTTGCATTTATATATGTTCTCCTCGTATTTTACTTTTTTTTAAATATTTGTATTGGCATTGTAAACATTCTCATTAAAAATGTTCTAAGAGCTAATTTTACCGATTCACTTTGCAAAAATGCATAAAAATATTATATGAATTTTACCTAAAGATTATTCTTTTCTGGATTTTTATTAGGATAGGAGTTCCTACATTTAATTTATTATAAAAAGTACAAGGGTTTTTATTTACAACTATATTGGTTTTCTTTTCAAATTTTCCAGCCAATATTGAGAATTGTTTAATAAATTATAAAAGACTACTTATTGCTATATTTTTAAAAGTATATGTTGCTTTTAACAAATAAAATATTATCCTAAAAATAAAATGCATGTTTCATTATTAAAGAATTTAATGATTCTGAATATAAAATAATTGCTCAGTATTTCTAGCTTAAATACTAACATTGTATTGATATGGTTGTTTTTTTTTTACAATAAGATTATTTTCTTTAATCTTATTTTTAAAATAGTTAAACATGAAAAGGATTGCTTCAGTGGAAAGCTTTTTATTTAATAGAAGGAAAATATTAAATTCTAAGCAATATTTATTTCTGTCATAATGAAGTTACCATATACTTAGTATGAATATAAACTGTTTAAAGAATGAAATTTTTCTTAGATTATGCTTTTCTTTTTAATATATATCTAGTAAATTCATTATTGGTAATTATTAAATATTATTTGGCTGCAGAAAATAAAATATTTTGTTTTGAGAAAAGTTTACCAAGAAAAATATTGGTGTAAAGTATTAAGGAATCAAGAGAATATCTCATTTGCTGCTTAATAATGCTCTGGTAATGATTAATAGTTATCTTTTAGCTAATTTTTTGTATCACTATTTCTAAATAAAAGAATTTAAAAATGTTAAAAAAAAAAAAAAAAAAAAAATGTTGAGTCCTTGTAATGTCAACTTTCGGAAAAGGAGGAGAATTGTTAGCTTGATATACAGATTACCTATAAAATTAAATGTGTAATGTTAGAACAGAATGCATAACAACAATTTTAAACAAACAAAAACAGATTTCATTTCATTTTTTTTTTTCGTTTGGGGTCATTTTGTGCATATGAGGGTTAAACCAACAGGGACCTGCAGTTTAAAGTGGATTATAAACTATTAACAAACATCCATGTACCCTGCCAGGATTGAACTTGATGCCTGTGAAACCAAAAGCCAAATCACTGGCTAACAGACATTGAATAAAGAAGGAAAAAGTATCAATGAATCATATTCAGGCAATAAATTATATTCGATTATTGTTCAAAACTCAATAAAGAAAACAGATTAAAGAAAGTATAAATTATTGAATTTCAAATGATTTTAGGAAAAATGGGAAAGAAATTAAAATAGACCAATAAGAATAGCTCGTGAAAAAAAAAAAAAAGATCAATAAGAAACGTGATCAAGGCAATGAAAGTGATCAAGGAAATAAAAAACCCTGCTACTTAAAACAATACCAAATAATTTTATAAGTAAAAAATATTAAAAAGAATGTATTTATATAAACCTCAAATGTTATACCCCCAGATTGTTAACAGAAAAAAAGTATTTAATTAAAAGATAACTAATATGTTTTTGTTTTTAATTTCTGGTTATACAAGAAAAAAATAAAGAATTAAAAAACTTTAGACCACTCAGTGCTTAAAAAATACTAGAAACAAATATTTTATATATAAAGAAAGAATATTTGATATGATTAAACATTATATACAAATGACTCATGGACTTTATAGCTAATGAGTTTAAGAGTCTTAAAATAGTAATTTATTTTATTATGTACTAAAATATTTACATATAATTTCAGATATAAGTGTTTTTTTTTTTGTTAATATAAAATTTTTCCAAAATAGAAATTTTATTTCTTCATGTTATTAAGTCTTTCACATTAATGTATACATACCTATATACATGTTAAGCTGTGTAAATCTTTTCATTACATCCATATAACTATGGTCCTGCAATAAATCACCATATAACTGGCATTTCTAATCACTGTCAATTTTGGTTTAACTATCCTTAGTTAATCCAGTGATCATCATAGAGCTGTTTAAATAAGTAGGTATCTTAGTAATAAGCACCATCTTTTTGTGCTTTTCATTTCATGAAATAAAAAAGTTTCACATTTTATCCTTGTGTCTTATCAAACTAGAGTTCATAATTCCCCTTTTTTTTTTTTTTTGAAACATCACTTAAATGCTCCCAAAAAAGTAATCCTTATATATATATTTCAATAACAGATTGCCATACAATTATTACGTATATAACTGTGAAGTAGTGAAAAATAGGAATAAAAATTACGGATGGAGGGAGATGTATTATGTGAATATTTTATCAACCAAAGTTCATTACTGAATTGTAAATATCTTATGTTGGAAAACAGCATTATACTGATTGAATAAGTATTGCAGAAGAAAATATATTTCAAATCCTAGAATGCTGTAACTTTAATAATCTTGAATTTATAATTAAAACACAACAAGAATACCTATCAGATATCCATAATTAAATGTATATTTTTAACTGAAATAAATTCATTTTCACTACTTTTATTTTTTCCATTTGGATATTGTATATAATAATTTAAATTAATTTTAGGTATAATTATTGATAGAAAGTTTAATTATTGGTTGACAGTAAAACAAAATTTCTTTTATACTAAAGCTAGGTTTTTTTTTTGGGGTTTTTTCTCATTGCAGTGAATAGCAGTGATGTGATTGAAAACACCTTCCCAAATGCACATCAACTTATTGTATAGAGGTAAACTTCGATTCATTTACATTTCTACTGTTATTAAAATTCAGTAAAGTAGTAGTAGTTTGCATTATCAATTTTATATATGTATATATATAATAATTGCTATTACAAAGTACCATATATAACAGATACAATCAACAGAAGAGGTCAAATTCAGACAAAAAATATGCTAATGCAGAACAAAAATTAATTGAATGTAAAAATAAAAATAAAAAATAAGCATTTATAATATTCTGAGTATATTTTTAATTCTTAGATAAGTTTGATGATGCGAATGCTTCAGCTTTTTATAACAATATTAAACTTTTATAGCTACTTTAAATAATTAAATATCTATAAATATTAATGTTTATTTTTTTTTTTAAAGAGCTGATTTACTGGTTTATATCTTTAAAAAATGAATGTTGTTTTTAAGGTACTTACGTATTAACGGTACCTTGGCGACAGTTGCGCCAATAAAGAGCACATGCGCCAACCGCAGCTAGATTTGGCGGTTTTTAAGTGGCACCAATCTATTCTATTGGTTTGGTAACCTTAGTAGCTGTTAGATTGGCGACACTTAAAAAAACCGCCAAGGTACCATTAATATGTAAGTTACCTTTTTTTTTTTTTTTTTTTTTAATTTTATTTTACGGATTATTGTAGTACCAATTTTGTTGTAATAAGTTTCATATTGGTCTTTAACTATGTGTATAGATATTAATGTGAGTAATTGATTTGCCTTTTTAGTGTTTTTCTCTTTACTTGTTCCATTTAAATGTATTTGTTCATCTGTATAGGAATTAATTGAAATGCAAATGATATTATATATTTTTATTTATTCAAAAAATTATTTGTTTTGCTATAAAAACAAACTACTAGATAGAAATATTTATAATTACAAAAAAAAAAAAAAAAAAAAAAAAAAAAAAAAAAAAAACAGCCCTTTTTTTTGCTGATTAAGAAGTAAAAATTATTAATTTTTTACAGCAGTTTTAAGAGGAATGTTGTTCCTAAATGTTTTAAATTTAATATATGCCTAATTTGTAGCTCAGTTGCAACATGCGCCACTGGTGAGCATTAGAGTTTAGGTTCAACCTGCTATCGACTTTGTTTTAGACACTGTTTCAAACGAGGAGGCTCGATGGCATTGGGATGTTCAGCATCTTGCTTCATGAGTCGAACTACCTAGTGGGAGTTTTTTCAGGCTTTCTTCCATACGACTCGCAAATGTGGGACAATTCCCCCTAAAAGGGCCTCCCGGAAGGCACTGCCCTCTTTCTTCAGCAATACGAAGCCAAGTCACACTTCTACCTACAGGTGCTCCATCACAACAGAAGCTGCTCTTTCCTTTCATGAGAACATGCTGGTTCATGGACTTGGTCTAGATGTTGCTGTCAAACCAAGTAGAAAAGGAAACAACAATCAAATTAATATATTTTAGTACTAGTGTTATATTTAAAGATTCTATTAGCATTTTATAACTTGATTTCCCCTGTTTTCAATGTTTAAAATTTTTTATTTTTCTAAACATGTAATTAACCTTAATACTATCTAAAAAATATCTTTAAGTTGAAATCTAATACAAATATAAATAAAATCATATAAGAGCTACTAAAAAGACAATTTTGATAAAAGCTCCATTATAGAATTTCTCTACAATCATTCCCTGAAATAATGCCATAAAAAATTCTTAGATGACAATTTAAAAGGATTTCAGAATAATCAATTTTAAAAAAATACATGTTGGTATTGAGAATTTCCATGACATTGATTGGTTTTCAATGTACTATTTTGATTCTATTTCACCTTTAGGAATATATATGGGACTTACTCATTCTGATGGAACAGTATCTTTCAGAACATTGCAGATCACTTACACAAGAAGTAAAAAGAATCAGACTTAAATGGTACAGTGCCCTACAGATTGGAAATTTACTCAGACTTGGCATGAAAACAAAAAATATATTGTTTAATTGAATGATTATTGTAATGGTTGCTATTTTAGTAGTTGTTAAGTTTTATTGAGTTTATTTTTGTCATAAATAGGGATGAAAACTTTCCTTAAAATATAATATTTTTAAATATTTATATGCTATTGATCTCTCCTTTAGGAATGTTATTGTATTACACTTATTTGTAAACATGAATTTTAGTTACACTGAGATTCATAGTCTCTCTCTCTATATATATATAAATAAATTCAACAAGGTTAAAATTGTTTATATGTATATAAACATTTCAACCTTGTTGAATTTTTTTTTTAAAATTGAAAAATTGAGTTTATTAACAAAGTAAGTTGAAGTATAATATGAATATTTCATGTTTTATCTGAAATTTTAGCATAATTATTTACATTTTTTTTTACTTTGCCGTGCTTTTTTTCCAATATTATTAATAAGATATTAAGGATGTTTTGTTTTAAATGTATCTTTATTTAATACAGGGTAGTTTTATGTGTTTGTTGAAAATATATTTATTCTTATTTAAGCTAGAAATTGAGAAAATTTTTATCGATTTTATTAATATGTTGCAATTTTGAATATTTCATAAATACAGTTTTAATTTTACATAGTTATTTTTAAGTAAATGTGTATTTCAAAAATTTGTTTATGTATAACTAATACAGCAATAAAATAATTCTAAAAAAACTTGTATTTTTTTATCTCTATTATAAATGATATATATAAGATATATATAATAATGGTCCTTTATATAATGGTCCTTTGAGTAAAATAGAATTTTGATAACAATGCCATATCTGCCAACCCTCACGAATTTTGATCTCTTCTCTCAAATTTTATCAAAAATCTGGAAATTCCCTTTAAAAAGGAATTTTTGTATGAATTTTGAAGAAAATCTTTAATTATGAAGCAGTAAAATGAAATAAAAAATAAAAATAAATTTATAAGTCTAAAAATATCTCATTGCAAAAGTTTAGTATCATGTCCTTAAAATGGTGCTTGGTGTTTTACAACAGATGTAAAAGAAAATTTCAAAAGTGTCATGGCTCGTGTGAGGTAGAAAGAAAAAAAAAAAATGTTGATCATTTTCCCGCTGTGAAAAACCAAAAAACAAAGCCTTCCCAAAGTTCACTCTTTAGCATGGATTTTATTTTGGATCAATTGCAGTTTATTTTGATGTGGGAATGGTTTTATGTTTAAACTAAGTAAGGTATTCTTTTTGCACTCATTATTAAAGTGTTATGCAAAGGAAGTTTTTACACAATTAAGTCAAGGAAAAGAATTACTTTCTTTCCATTTTTGTATGGATTATGGTATCAACATTAATATAGCACATGGCGAAAGAGGAGATATAATTATTCATGCCAAAACTACAAAACATCAATTGAACATCGTGAGTAAAAGTTAAAATTAATGCTTTATTTATAGCATTAGTGTTGAAGATAATATCATTATTTGAGCTGAAAGCTTGTTACTTTGTTTATATTGGATATTATTTGCCTGTATCTAGTGATGAAGCAGTTTTTTATTTTGGTGCAACAGCCCAGTGTGGGCCAAGGCCTTCTACCTACTGGCAGATTTTGAGACGAGAGATGTTTTTCTTTTTTACGGAATCAGCTCTGCCAACGCTTAACAGTCATATGAGACTGGGACCTATGGCAAAGTGGATTCCGAACCACTACAAATATCCGCATGGCACCGCCGAGACTTGAACCGAAACCTGTGATACAGAATGCTAGCCACTTGGCCATTCAGGCCCATTTTTTGTTCCTATAATTTGTTTTATTTTTAGTATGTGTGTGCTTATTAGTAAAAAATCTCTATTTAACTTTCAATTCCTTATGCTGAAAAGTCTCCGGATTTTCATTCCTTAAAGTTGGCAGCTATACAATGTCATTTGCATACATGTATTTGTGATAGCAGAAAAGAAATGAAAAGAATAAAATAAAATAAACAACATTTTTGAAAAACAGTTTTTATTATATTTAGCAAAGAGAACAATTTTTGAACATGTTATAGAAAATGTTAACATTGCAATTAAATATCATAAAATTAGTCTTAATAAGGTTAAGAGTATAAAATAGTATTATTTTTTAATGGTATACAGCCATTTAAGGTAAATGACTAGTTTAAAAGAGTGAGTTATAACATTAAAAATATATATAATTAAACTAGAACACATTTGACATTTAAAATAAAATTAATTACATAAAGGCTTAAGGAGAAAATATAATTATTAATCAACAAAATTGTGCGCATAAACATTTGAATAAATAAATGCAATGGCTGACAAAGATATTCATCTACCTTCATATTTCCCATTGAAATGGCATGCTTTTTCCTTAAACTTTAAATGAAAAGATTTTTACACTAATAATGCAAAATTTTTAGTACGAGGTCATTTTCATTTTAATAATAAATAATTAAATTGCAAAACATTTTAAATGAATTTAACAATATTACATAACTAATGCTTTTTAAGCATCTTTATATGTATATACATACATACATAATTGTTTACTGAAGATATCTTGCAACTTCAATTTAAAATATTGCATAAAAGTATCGAATACTTCTATGAGTTATCTGTTTTTGAAATTTTTACTTTTCATTATAATATATATAGGGTAAATAACTTTACATGCATAACACAAAAAAAATATTTCATACTAAATTTGCAAATCAAATTATTAAGAAAAATAAAAGTATTGAACATGTAGGGAAAAAATATGTATAAAAACGTTAGTAAGCTGGGTCTATAAATTGAACATTGGAACATTTATTTTAATAATGTTATTTTTTTATCACGCTTGATTATTCATGAATTAATATCTTAAAAATGGATCCTATTTTGAGCAATGTGATTCATTATTTATGTGTAATAATGATTCATTTAAAAAATATCTTTTACAGCTTAAGTTTTAATATACAAGCAATTTAAAGAAAAAAAAGAAAGCAGGCACTTTTATCCATATAGCTAATTTGAGAAAGTCTTTTGTTTATTCATTAGGTTACATCTTTTTAATATAAAGCTCTTTTAATTAAAAAAGACTTATAGCAAGTTTTAGAAAGGCAAAGGCAATCATGGCAGATTAAAGGGAGAAAAGCAAAATGAAAGAGAGCTGAATGAATCACTAAGAACTCAATTTGTACTATTTCTCCTGTTAAGAAATAAAAATTCATTACTTTTTATAATTTATATTAAACTCTAATTTTTAATTTAATTAAAAATTCATTTTATTTCTTATAGAAGATATAGAAAGTTTAATTAAATATTCCTTATATTCATAAAAAATAGATTAATTTTCTAATGCTAGTAGAAAGTGAATTAATTTGTACTATGTGATGAAAGGTTTATGAAGCAAGAGATAATTTAATGTATAATTTCTATTAATTTTAATATCATGACTATGAAATATATAAAGTAATAATTTTCTATAATTACTGTTCATTAAATATTAAATAGATTTCTTCCATAAAGTTAAATATATAAATATAAATTTCAACATGCATATAAAGATTTAAACTTCCAAATTTTTTTTAAAACTTCATTTTTCTCACATGTTTCTTTTAAAACTAATGATTCTGGTGCTACAAATTTCTTTTTTCCTCTCAATGATTGTTAATACATTTTCTTTAATGATATCAATGTTATTGAGGACATTGTATTCCATCAATTGGGAAAAGGTCAAATTTTTTTGATGGATACTTAAAATTATAAATGGAATAGATTTTTACAATTACTAAATATACTGAAGTTTGCAAATTCAAGTTCTTCTTCAGTTTCTCTTGGAATACCTAAAAATAAAAAGAAAATTATGATGAATAATTCGATTATGTATAGCCAAATTTTTATTTAAAATTTTCACCCAAAATTAAAACTTAAGGAAAATTAACAACAATTCACTTGCATATTTTTATTAATTAGTATGATTTTTCCTTAATCTGCTACAATAAAATAAAATTATTTTGTCATTGATGCTATTCTTTTATTTTTTTAAATTATTTTCCCTGTGATAATAATGAGTAAAGAACAAAAACATAAAAGCAAGCATCAAATAGTATATATATATATTCAATATATGTCATATAAGTTCAAACTCATTTTTGTACTAACTATTTTATGCAGATCAAAATATTCAATAATTTAGAAATTAAAAATAATTTATCTTTTTATACTCATTAGAAAAAATAATAAATTTATTTATTGTAATTGTGTTACTATTCATTAATGACAATTTTTTTTTTTTCTGAATATTTTTATATATATTTCTTTAGTAATTTAAAAATGAAAAAAAAAAAAATTGAATTCTTACCTGGTTGTTTAAATTTTTGAAACTCAAATTATAAAGAGGGGAAGTGTATAATAATTGGGCATAATTCATTCGTAGGGTGTTTGAATACATAACATTCTTTAGGTGGCTGCTTTATATATTCAGATACCAGATCATGTATTGGTGGAAATGGACAGTTATTGATACGAGCCCATTTTTCAGATAGTAGCAGTTCCTGTAAATACAAAACAAAGTTTATTTTTTTGATAAAAAATATTATTGAAAGTGAAGGAAAAAATTGTACCAAATTAAAATAAATAAGTTTAAATATTATCGAACATTTATTACATTATCTGTTATTGAATTTATATTGTGCACGCTATAAAAAAAAAAATAAGGCAATTTAAGTACTGATAAATAGCTAACATTTTTTTTTTTATATAAATGCATTTTTATCATAAAATAAGATGAACTGTTATTTGATATATTAATAAGTTTTTTTCTTGGTTATGTAAATTATGTATAACTAACCCTCCACTAAAAATCAAAATTTTAATTTGAATGCTTTTGATTATAATCTTTTTTATCTTAAACTTGACCATATGTGGCATTTCAAATGAATAGCAGTTAATTAAAACACTGGATACTTTGTTGCTAATGTGAATAGTTATTGCAATGTAAATAATGTGGAAGATTATTACTGTTCCCTGCATTGAGCAACTTAGGAAATATTGCAAAAGACTAAAAGTTACACCCAAACTTTTACTGACAAAAATATTAAGAAAATACAAAGTTTTGGATTTTTATGAGGAATAACTATATTTTACCTAACTTTCATCATTATAATGTTGAAAAATGGAATTGCACGTACATTTTTATTTTGTTTCATATTCTCATTTTATTTTACAGCACTAAATTTTAATGTTATGAAAGGCAAAAATTAATGAAATTCAGTAGAAAAATAATGCATAATAAGAGAAAGGGATTGAACAATTGGAATGAGCATGCCGAAAAGTGTAAACATCTTAATAATGAAAAAGTTTTAAATATATTTTGATTGTCCTATGTAAAAGTTTAACTACTGTTATGTATAATTTTTTGACTTAAACTGTAGAAAGTTAGTTTAAATGCAACACTTAATATTTAGATTTCAATTTAAAAATTACCCAAGAAAGCCTTTCAAAATTCTTTTGCCTTTAAATATTCATAATTTTTTTCTTTCTACTAGTGTCTAAAAGTGTTCAATTTCACCTTTATCAATAACTTTTTTCCCCATAGCAGCATACTTTCATCAATTAAAATATTTTCTTAATTTTCATCTGACAAGAATTTTATAAACTCAGCTTATGCTTAATATTTTTTTTTCTTTAATATTTGACGTTTTAGTAATGAATACTCAATAGTCAACAATACAGCAATTCATTGTGCTTTAAATCTGTTCACTATACATTCAAATCATATAAGTTGGTAGCTATGTAATTGAGTAGTAGAATAATTTTATATGAAAGAAGAAAATAAAATCTGATTTGCAATCTTATTTTATTTTGTTTAAATAAGCAAACCTTGAATGGATATGTATGGTCCCCTTCACGACTGCTGAAGTCAAATGTCAGAAATAAATCTACAGATCTTTGTGGTCTCAAAAGTAATGGGAAAGGTAAATTGAAGGTTAAACCACCATCTACTAAGTATAAGGTTTTAGAATCAGTTGGTGCTGGTTCAGTAAGACCTTTGAATAATGTATCTGAAAAGAAAACAGGCATTTAATATTATTTACATTCAATAATACATAAAAAAAAAATACTAAAAATTTAAATGACTTTTTTGAAACAAGAGTTTGCTATAGTATAAGAATAATGTGTTTTCTTTTATAAATTATACATGTAATATTTAATAAGACTCTATACCTATAAAAAAAAAATTTATGTATTTTTTGACAAGATCTCTCATTTATGTAATGGAAAATAAAGTTGAAAGCACATTTCTTTTAGGAATTTTAATTTACCATTAGATATAATTAATATAGTGCATATAGAGAAATATTGCATATTTTCTCCTATTTTCATATTTATTATTTAAAACTATTTAATAAAATAAAAAACATTAGAAGACATTTTCAAAATTAAATACATTGCCTCACATAGAAAATGTAACACCATGAAGATTCAGCCATATAAATTATGGAAATTTCGAGGAACAAGCAGCTGATTTGAAATGCAAGTTGATCACGTGATTATAGCGCAGGGTTGAAGGAAATGAACCAGAAGACATATGAACTGAAGGCGTATGAACCAACAGTCACTACACTCGTCTACGGAATCTAGAATTTTGAGAAGTTCTATATTTCAATGACATTAAGTGATACCTGAGCTACAACACTGAAGACAGTTTTGGCAACCAAACGATTATAGAGGTGTCAAATTGTAGATTTACGAATGGTTAATTGGTCTATACGAAACGTACATAGACGTGTCCACTGTGCATAGAATTTGGAACAGATAGATGTGTGAATGTACGAAATGCGAATCGTAGGGAAAGATCAGGACCAGCTAGAAAATATAACAGAATGCAAGGATCGACAAATACGAATTGAAGCAGTGGAGGCTCCGCAATCAACTACCCTCGACATTCTGCAGGAAACTTTGGATGGTTCAATATATAAGAACAATTTCAACATGATTGGCTGAAAGCGGCTAGCATACAAGCTTCCCTTTGCGAAGACGGCCATTGACGCCAGCGTGAAAGATTGCGATGGTGTCGGGAACAAACTTAAAGCTCGTTCCCACCGAGGCGAGAGACGTGAAGATTCAAGAGGCAAGCGACAAAATTTTTTCGACCCCTTCACAGCGAAACGTCATAAATAGCATTACGCCTAGTGAAAACCGCTTCGAGTTGAAAGTTGGGCAACTCAAGTGGCGAACTGCAAACCGGTTTCAGGCGACCGCGGTGAGGCTAGTGATTGGTCAAATTTTTTCGCTTGCATCTTCTCGCCTTGATGAGCACGAGCCTTTAGACGACTGAATAGCACAACATGGCGGTCAACAACGATTCTGGGTTCTGTTTGTCTGATAATAGTCACCGAATAAGATTATCTTTTACTAAATTTTGTCTTATTTAACAGCTTCCTAGCTGAGATAGGTTAAACAAATTATTTGTTTATCTTCAAATACCTTCTGTTTAATTTTAAATTGTCGATTATTTAATCTCTTAAATTTTTATTGCTTTAACTTTTATTCTCTAAATTCAATAGTTAATCAACTCTGTCCTGGATGTCACATACTTTGTTTTACTATGTTGTTTTCCTAAAAGATGTGCTTTTCCTGACTTTGTCAGGTTTTGCAATTTTGTTCACCAATTGACTGATGGCGCCATCTGTCGGCGTGTTAACCAGTCAAAAAGCATTTGAAGATTTTTATATTGTATGTTTTATTTACTGTTTTTAGTTATGTGCCATTACTTAATTTCTTTTCTTTATTTTATTAACTTTAAATTTTTAACTTTAACCTTGTATCTTTTTTTTTGGGGGCATCGTCAACGGACTCCTAATTGTACCGATAGCTTAAGCTTTTTCAATCTCTTGCTTTAATTGTTCTCAAGCAAGATATGTTTTCCTAAATTTTAATTAGTTTTAATCTTTTATTTATTAATATTCTCTAATTTAAGCAACTTCATTTTGTGCAAATTTGCTAACTAAACTAAGATGTGGAGGTATCGTGGTTCTTAAAACCACATAGGAACTCCGTAACCGGTACGCCGTTGCCCGTTTGTGTGTTCTGCCCCAACTTCAATAAGAGGATGATTAAGAGCATATGGTCCTGAGGACATTATCCGCATGCTAACTGAATCTGTACCTCGTAGAGTTGCTGCTTGCATCGCTTCGAGAGGTGGTTCTATTTTCTACTGATCACCCCTACATATTTCATCGCTGCATAAAATTATCTTCTAATAAATATCACTTATTAACGTATGCATTCTCTGTCTGTTCATGAATTTTCATCACATTCTATCCACTATTTTATGGCGTTGCATTTTCTATTTTGGGCAGCTTATAAGTTAAATTTTTTACAAGAATATTCATTTTAATATTTGTATTATCATTTTGTTTGCATTTTTGTAAATATGTGGGTTTTTTTCTTTTTACAGCGTGCATAATTTGCCTTTATCATTTTGATTTTAATATGCATGAAAAAGTTTTTTTTTTTTTTTTTTTTTTGAATACATAAGAAAAATAATTAAAAAAAAAAAAAAAAACGTACTATCATTTGGTGATGTTGGAGAATAAGGCGAGAAAGAAAAACAAGGTATCAGGGACAAAGCCTCTTAATGGATTTAAAATGCACCCAGCTCTTCCCTTCCGTGTGTCTAAAATTGTGTTGCTGCAAATGTTATTCACAAAATCTTTCCAAATGCCGTGCTTGTGTCCGCCATCAGTTTCAGTGGAGCAGCTAGAGAAGATAATTGCTCATTTTCTCGTTTATACAACATGGAAATAAATAAAAATAAAAATAAAATAAATAATTTAATTAAAAATCTAAATATATTTAAAACAATAAAATAATAAGATTCTTTTATTTCTGTTAATTTTTAGATTGATATTTTATTGACATAAACTTTAAAAATCGAAAGCTATTTATAGAATTTTTAAAAAATTATAATTTTTAATGCATTTAACACATAATACATGTTCCCCGTATAATACTACTAATAATATAAAATTAACAATAGTAAATACTTTTACTTAAAACACACTTGAAATTATAGCAAACATGAATGAAAAATAATAAAAGATATTTCTAAATATAATAAGGAAAAATATATGCATAACATTTTTATTTATTGACTTTTGATGACTGAGAAACTTTTTTGAGCAAAAAAGAGCTATGTTCATAATGATTACCAAGCATAAAGAGTTATTAATTTATATTAATGCGAGAGATAAAATGTCTAAACACAATGCTCGCATACATTTCTAATTATACTAGAATTTCATTTAACATACTAAAGGTATCTGGAAGTAGAAAATATATTGTTAGGAAACTAATTGAAAAAAAAAAAAATGAATCATGCTTGCTAGCAGGTTAGAAAATTAATGCAATGCAAATAAATCTGGCTAAGCGTGCTTCTACAGCCCTTAGGAATTCATGCAAAGAATGTGATATTTTTATAAATTAAATGCATTATGTAAAAGCTATAAATTAAAAGGTTTTAGATGACCAATAAATCATTAGAATAAATTTGTATTTAATCGAGGAGTTGCGGACAAAAAAAAAAAAAAAAAAAAGAAAAAAAAAAATCATAAAATGGTAGGTAAATCAAAATTAAAAGAGGAACGGATATATATACATAAATGTTATAATTGTACAAAAAATAATTGAAAATCAATATAAATAAAAGACAAGCACTGTCATCTTGAGATTTTTATAATTGCGTGCTTATTAACAAACTTGACTTTTAAATGTGTGTGTGCTTAATACAGATCAAGTATCCCATAAACCACAAATTTAAATTATATATTAGATTGAAGAGAGTATAAATATTCAAACTTAAAATGAAATGTTAAATAATTTAAAGAACTAAATGGAAAATTCATTACAAAACAAAACGATAAAAAAAAAAAAGACAAAATCAATAACTTTAATGAATAAATAGCAAGCAACTTTGAAATGTAAGATTAAGAATTCGTAATAAAAAATTGAGTTCCTTTTTTAAATTTTAATTTAGATTTATTGTAAAGTACAAATACAATTTTAAAGCTTTTAATTTAACGGCAACTTTTTTTTTTTTTTTTATTTGATTTAACAAATTATGAGTAAAATTTTAAGTAAGCTAACAATCTTTAACATCTTATTTATTAAAATTAGTGATAGAAAATATGTCACTATTAGAACATTCTATTTATTTATTAAGCTTATAGAATTAATACAAAGCTAAATCTCACTCAAAGCTCTTGGAAAAAATCATGCGTAGTACTGAGTTATAGTTATTCAATTTACACTAGTGTGCAAAACTTAAGCAACTTTTTTTTTTTTGCTGTAATTTTCAAGAAATCACCTAGGAGACATGAATTCAGGATACAGAAGGAGTATTTTTGTAAAACAACGAAAAAAGAATATTAATGCAAAAAATGAATAAAATGCCATCAATATGGAATAAAAGAAGAAAAAAAAAAAGCTTCATCGGAAAAGTATCGTTGGTACAAATGCCTATCTGACCAAGGCGAGAGAATAACATGTAGATGTCTTTTAGTAAGGCATTTGACCTTTCTTAACTGTAATGGTTGGACAGTCTTCCATATTCAACACCCGATTATCGAACAGTCGTTAAGGTAAAAGTGCCTATTATTCAATAGGCATCTGTTTCAGATGTTGGATGTTCCTCGGCGGATATAATCGTGCTGTAAGGCGTCTTCCCAAAATATCCCACATATGTTACATGAAATTTTAATCAGGAGATTACGTTAGAGAATCCATTCTAGTACTACCTTTACTTTCTTTCAACAGCACGAGTTAGATGTGACCTGGCCTTATCGTCCATGAAAACAAAGTCTGCACCAATGGCACCTCGGAACAGAGACACATGGGCGAGGGATCACTTGATGATAATAGCTATCTTCTCTAACAATATCTCCGTCGAAAATTTGGAATTCACTGCGCCCGTTCCAGTCAGATGGGCACACCAATATCACTGTAATAATCTCTTTCTCTGATGTCAATATTATAAAATGTGTCCCTACCACTCTCCATGTTAACTAGCATCAACCACCATTAGCTTGTGATGTTGAAAAGATTGATCTGTAAACAGACAAGTCGAGACTCTTCGATGAGATATCTTACCTTTGTGTTCTTTAAGTAAAATTAATTCCTTAATTAAACAAAAATTCTAAATCATGCCTATAAAGGGCATCCACAAGATGCAAGGTTTAAGAAGGATCCCTTTCATGAAGTCTCTAGTTAGATTAAATCACGTCACTTGCATCCTTGTGTATTGTATGCAGCTGCTGAAAAATATTTCTTGGCGACAGTTTTCCACCGGCAAGTCGATATGTTGGCAATACGTTGACGGATTTTCAAAAATTTTATTTTGGCCGACCACCATTAGAATTTCTTACACCTTTAACCTGTGGTAAAGAAGACCTTCGAAGTTCAGGATTGGATTTCATTGATTCGAAAGCTCTACACTTCCTCATGCTTTCCGATTATTCTCTCATGTATACATTCGTTCCAAGGGATTCTTCTAGTCATATTGCATATACGAATTCACTTGAGCTTGCACAGAATAGAATCTTTCATGCTTTTTATCATAGTTTTTGCACTGCGAGGACTGACTACCCGTGTTTTGCGTGCCATTACAAATCAATGACGTCTTGTTCCTGATATTTGTATACACATCAAATTTCTATTGAACTGGATGTTCATTGTACTGATTGCAACAAGACCTTTTCTACAATTTCATTGCTGCTTAAGTTTCATACACTAGTGTATTTTAAAGGAGTAAAAAAAAAGAGAATATTTTAGTTACATTCAGTGCTGTAAGCTACATTTTTGTTAAAATAAGCATTCAGCAATTTGCTACAGAATTACTTGAAGTGCAGTGGAAGCCTTTTCCTGCGTGAAATACCTGCGTTCTAAGTAATTTGCTTTTCTTTTCTGGATAAGAAAGGAAGCTAAGGACGAGGATGATGTTTTGAGTTGTTTTGAAGCAAAATAATTTCTCATAGCTGACCAAAACACCACTCTGCGGCTAAGATTAAAATTCACCTATAGAGTACTTATTGCATGTTCAAAAAATAAAATTTAAGTAGAACACACAGAAATAAAAAAGAAATGTTTTAGAATAAGTCATGAAAATCAAGAATTAATTAAATAATACGCATTTAAAATTGTTTTTAAAAGGAAATAATAATAACGATAAGAATTTTGAATATTAAAGTTCCCAGGGTTCTGTGAAAGAAATTAAAGAATAAGTGAAGAATCTTCAAACACTTATTGCAGTCACTTGTGTGTTCCTATGCTTTCTACGTTTAATGTAATATACCACTATAATTGTTACATAAAAGTATTGTCGCTACCTAGGTGATATCGCTTACAAGTGTTTTTTAATCATTAAATTTTGAGAAATAGGGATAGATGATGGACCAAGAAAAACTTCATTGTAAGCATTCTATGCTTGATCATAATGTGAAGGAAGCTCATAAAAAATTTGTGTTTCGTCTTTGAACCACCTAAAGTTAAAATATGTTCGGTCCAAAGATGGTTTGAAATATTCAAGTCAGGTGACTGATGAAGCTTCATGATGAATCTCGCACCAGAAGACCAAATGAGCTTGACGATGACGTCCTGAGGGCTTAAGTGGGTAATGAAGCACTATTGGCTACCACTTTAAAAGCTTGGCTTTGTCGAAAAATGATGACGTTAGATTCCCAGTGAATTAAGCAAAAAAATAGGAAGGGGGGAGATCGAATTTCTATTCCTTTTCTTAGTTTGTTCGACAACAATATGAGCCATTCTTGGATCACCTTGTTATTAGTGACAATGCAGTGAAGAAAAGAGCCGAGGCAATGCCAGACAGTTCGCCTCTTATGCTTATGAAAGACAATTTGCACGAAAAAACGCTTAAGCTTTGCATTAAGTGCGATTGTTGAGGTCCTAACTACTGGGAATTGTTGTAACCAAATCAAACTGTCACTAATCCGACTGTATACGAAAATGCTTGAACTTCGTACAACACTGTATAACTGAAGAGTTGTTGTGTTCCAACATTACAATGGCAGGTTTCACATGGCTTTAAGGATAAAGGAGAAGCCTCTTGGTTACGAAATTTTATCATCCACCCTACTCACCTTATCTGACTACACCTTGTTCCTTTTGATGCGAAATTTTCTTGAAAAATATTTCAAAATTTTAGGATGTACAGAGGGTAGCGATAGATTTCTTGACTTCAAAGCATAAAATCTTTTATACATCCGGCATAAATGACCTTGATGACAGATGGAGGAAGTTCAAGGAAAATAGTGGTCAGTATTTTATTAATTAATCTCACTTATGAGTTTAAATATTAAAAATTAAATTTTCCACACACACAAAAAAAAAGTACATAACTTTTTTTTTCAATCTAATAAAAAAACACATTGTAGGGCAAACAACGTGTTTACTTGCGAAATTATAAATTATATAACCTCGTTGAAACAATTTAAATTTCTAAAATTTAATGCTAGTGTCAAAAATGTATATAAATGACTTCTTATTACTAATTTTGTCATATTATCATTTTTATAAACATACAATTCAAATTAAGCATTACAAAGTTGGTAAATAGTTTTTCTTTATTCTTACCTGTCTTCAGATGCTTCGTCTTCATTATCCGATTGGATATCATCTGTTTCGTCACAACTGAAATCTAATTTGCCTAAAGTAAAAAAATGTCCTTTTTACTATCTATATATATTTAAAAATTAATATTATTGATCCATTAATTTAATTAACATATAACATCGCCCAATTTTAGAATAAAATCAATAAGTTCTCATTGAAATTGATATCAGGCAAACACATGCATATTTCACAGCATTGATGATTATACAACCTAGCATACCACGCTTTATTAATTTGCTTAGAGTAGCTTATTTTAAAAATAAAAAATATTTCTATCTATACCATGGATGGCCAGATCTTTGAAGTCCATGGGAGTGCAAATGACTGTTATAACTTATCGGTGGGCCACACGGGGGGAAAAAAAAAAAAAAGAACTTAACTTTGTATATGTATCTATCTGTCTGAATTACATAGAACTGCAGGGTCGGCAACGCATTCTTCTCGAATTAGGCTGTAAAGAAGCTAAGAAAAGACACATGTACGTGCAACGAAAATGATTTTTTAATCAAGATATTTACATTTATAACATTCATATGTTATTGAAAATATTCGAATGTTTCATTGCAATTCTGCAGGGACGTATCTCTTACCGCCCCTGTTGCTACTGATATGCGAGAGGCAAGGTCTCCATCGGAATGAATTGGAGTCTCACACATCATGGCTTATACATGATCCCAGAAGTAGAATAGGTCATATGATAGGTCAGGTGATCAAGCACTTTAACGAGACGGATTTGGATACCATGATTTATCAAAGCTGTGGCAAGTTTAATTTTAAATGTCAGCAAACGTCAAAGCTGTAATAAGAAAGGGGGAACACACTGGAATCAAAGGTAGCAACTCAGGAACATATACTTCGTGTAACAGTTCCTGCAGGATTTGCTGCAGAAAGAACAGGTATGCCGGACCATTAAAATGTGGGGGTCTTTCACATGTTTCCCAAAAATACCGACCTAAACAAATACAGCATACATTTTAGGTTTGCAAGTACAGTGGGATCACGTACAATGAGGGTTCTTCAATAGCCACATATTAGATTTATACCGATTTATTACAGCTTTCTCGAGCGAAACACTCTCTCATACAATTTCTGATGAAGTTAAATGTCGTTATGATGATGTCGAATGTTCAAATGTCGTTATGATGATGAGTACGCTGCCTCGGAAAACGTTTCAGCTACAAGAGCATAACGTCTTCCCCTTTAAGACTCGCTCCCACCGAGGTGTGAGGTGTTGACCAATCACTAGCCTCACAGCGTTCGCCTGAAAACGGTTGAAATCCACCGCTCAAAGTTGACCAACTTTCAACTCTTAAATGCTTGCTTGCCGCGTCATGTGACTTGGATTGAGCCAATAGTAGATCTGCCATCGAATACAAGTAACTGGAACTTCACTAGGCGTAAAGCGATTTCTAAAGCTTCGGTGTGAACAGGTCGAAAGATTTTTTTCACTGCTGCGTGAAGTGTCGCCGCTTCATGCTTCGGTGGGAACCAGCCTTTTACACTCCGCTGTTATATATGCTGCATGTATTGCCGACCATTTCCTCTTTTATGTATTCGCCAAATCTGCAATCTCACCGACTGAATCTCATCTTCATCTTCATCTTTATAGTAGATATGATGGCTTGAGAAAAATCATTTCAGATTGGAAGGAGAAAAGCAAGCTTAATACAACTATTACTAACTAAAGATATTTTTTAAAGTAATGAAATAAATCATAAAAAGATTTTAAATAATAATAATCGATTTTTAAAACATTTTTTTGAAAAATATACATTAAAATCAAAGTACTAAAAATGTAGTTAATATTCCCATTTTAAAATGTTATAAAGCCAATTAAAATGTACCAAAGGGCATCTCGGAGGTCATCTTCTTCGTGCGTGAATTCCTCTTCGGCGTCGAAGTACATTTCATCGTCGTCTGAATCGGTGGCGGGAACGGAATTGAGGTCTATGGAGAGCTTCGTGCGTTCTTGGAGGGAGTCTTTTGAAAAGTATGCAGAAGGCGCTTCCCCAGATGCCTTCACAAAAATGTTCAAAATATAAATACATTGATCCCTTAATTTTTGGCGCATTTGAAAAAAATGATAAGATATTGTTGCTTTAAATTAAATTTAAAAAATTTTATTTTGCGTTTATAAATTTTAAAAAATTTTTATTTTGCGATTATAAATTTAAAAACATTTTCAATTGTTAAAAATGATAAATTAAAATTTTTTTTGTTCTAATGCAGCTGGGAAATATTTAGACAATTGTCTTGGATGCCTTAACTTACTCACTTTCTCTTACTCCCTTAGCACTACCCAAGAGGTGCGTGTAGCTTAAAAGATAATACGGACGCGCATTAACAATACCCCCACCCTGTGCTCTACGAACCTATTAGACCGGGACCTACCAGTTTTAAAGTGGATTCGAACCACTACAAATATCCATGGCCCCTCCGGGACTCGAACCAAAACCTGTGGTACCGAGCGCCAGAGCGCTAGCCACTCGCCCATTCAACACCTCAATTTAAAATCAAACTATTCATTTTATTTTCAAAAGGCTTTTGTTTTAATCATTCAAAACAGCTGTCTTAAGGGACAGTAATATAAATACCAGCATATTACTTGCCTAAAAGTTATTCCTGACATTTTTAATCATGAAAATTAATATATATGGAAATGCCAATAGATGAAATTCATTTTACAAAGAGAATTTTTACCAGATAAAAATGATTAAATATCTAAATTATTATACGTGCACAATGAAATTTAAGAGTTATCGTTATTTCTTGTTCTACTTGGTCGATAGCATCCTCTATACCAAATTCATGAAACAGTGTGGACCTAATCCGACCAGTCACGATAAAGGGTAAAACATGCTGATTCTTCTTTGTCTTTGCAAATGTCTTTGCTCCAAGTCTATGATCTTGCGACACAATGATCTGAGCCACTCAAAGGATGGGGTACTCAATGGTCTGACTTTTTACTCCACCCGGTTATACCCTCAGGCACTGGATAAACATTTTTGTCTCCTTTTACGACATACATAGCCACAGTGGGGCTATTCTAACCCAGACTCACACGGGACGCTTTATGGTTAACTTTGTTAATTTGCTATTATGTCAAATTTAATGGTCTTAATGCCAAATAGTTTTTGCTATTCTGCTAAAGTTACTACAATTACTTTAAAGTCAAATTTATTATAAATTGCTAATATGCCACATGTTATCACACCACCGAAATTTATCACTATCGCCAAATTTAGTGTTAAATGTGTCAAATTTAAAATCGCTTTAAAGTCACATTTTATCGTTTTTGCCAACATTTTGCGTATAAAAGTAGATATATATAGTAAATTATTAAAATGCAGCATTTTATTCAAATTTTATTATATATATAAAGTTATAAATACAAAATATAAATGAACATTTTTTTTTCAAGCATTGAAAAAATATTATCCTACAGTCCTAATTTATTCAATTCCTACTATTAGTTCACACTCTCCCTATATATATCTTGTTCAAATTTTTCAATCGCTCATAAAATACTTTTTATTCATTCACTCAAGTTCAAATTTTTTTTTTTGAACTTGTAGTGGACATGGCTATGATTGGCAATGCAGTTTTTTTCAAATATTAATTCAGTAATTAAATTTAAATAATTAATTTTTTTTTTTTTTTTTAATTTAAGTTGCATCATATAAACCAATATATGGCCCCAGATGTAAGAGGAAAGGTACAAGCTTTATTTGTAAGGACTTTCTGCACAATATAGTGAAAAGAAGTAGGAATTGACTTAAAAAGAAAATTTTTTTTGCATTATTCGTTTTCTCAAATGCAAAGAGAAAAGAAGAAACAAAACCTTACATAAAAAAAATACTCACGATATAAAAAAAAAAAATCAAAAGGATAAGTGAAATTCACCTTATAAATAATGAAGGGGAGATTCGGAAAGCGTCTCACAATTCGGCCTTTAAAAAATTTACAACCAAAGTCTTCGGTTCTCATGAAAGCAGCATACTTTGCTATGCCAATTTCATAGGGGGAAAACTCCAACCAATCTGTGAAAGATGAATCAAAGACGTAAAAGTGCATTAACTTAATGAGATTATAATATCTAATATAAATCTAAACACAATTTATGTATAAGTTCGGAAATTAAAAAAATTGTAAGAAAAAAACGAAAGGTGTTTATCAAAAGTTTTTCATGTATGTTATCTTATACAGTTATGGCAGGAATCCCAAAAATATAAATGAATAAAAGCGAAAGCACACACGCACTATATATGTATATATATACGCATTTATATTTTTACCTTTTTAAAGGAAAAAATAATAAATAAGTATAATTTGGCCAAATATTTAACTTAATTAGATTTATCGTTCAAATAACTTTCTCCACAGAAAATATGCTGCAATGGTCTAGTTATTCTATGGAGAAGTTTCAAAACAGTGTAACAGAGGTTGATATAGCATGCACTTATATATGTATATATATGCATTTATATGTATATATATCTTATACACGAAATTGAATATTTAGATAATACATGAAATGTTTTTTTTTGCAATAAAAGCTATTCAATTATCAATAATAATAAAAACTATTTTTTGTAATAAGCAGATTTCAGTAGCAAATGGAAAAAAAGACAATCAAATTTAAATGAAATAACATAATGTTGAAATAAAAATATCTATCTGATTAAAAAGTATGCATAAATTTACAATTTAGGTCTACGTAGCATGTTTTCATATACCTATGTCAGTTCAATGTCTCATATATGTGCTACAACATATATGGTAAATAATTGAATACATGTGTAAAGTATATCTAAGAACTGTTCACTGTTTAATGGAGTATTTGTTCACTGTTTAATAATATTTTAATAGCTCACAGTTTTTTAATATTTTTTAAACTAAAACCATGTCAAATATAATTTAAAATTTTTAACATCTAACAAAGTAAGTTCATTTTAAGTTATTAAAATATTTGTAAACCTTGAAATACTTTGGCAGACACATTGCTCTTTACATGCAAACACGTATAAAGAGGCAGTGGAGCTGCTCCATTATTTACTTTCTCCTTCTGTTCAGATAAATGTACTTGTGATCTCTGGAAAAAAAAAAAAATTTTTATTTCTGAAAATCATGTATAATATGATTAAGTGCACGATTAATAGTTAATTTTAATTGAAATTACAAAAGTAAAAAAATTTAAGATAATTAACTATAAAGAGGAATAAGGAGGAATAACTATAAGGAGGAATCCTGCTGAATTATTATGAAATATTTTTATTTAAACAACCTTACTAGAAAGTTAATTAAGTAATAGAAGAAGTTTAAATGCTCTCGGTTCTATATAAAATAAATATATTATTACTTGATACTAGGGCAAATGATGGCGAACCTTTTTGAGAAGTGGTTCAAATTTTGTTCATTATTTTTTAGTACTTGCTCGTGAATCACTAGATCAGTGGTGTCACTTGTAAAAGGAGGGGAGGATATGGTAAAAAGATACCAATAATTAGAAAACATCGAAAATTTGTAAACAAAAAAATCATCCTTTTCTTTTCTTTGTACTCACTTTTTATGTTTAAGTATCTTTTTGTATACAAGTTTTACTTTTGCAAGCGAAGAGCAAAATTAAAGAGGTTAACGTCAAAATACTAAATATTAATGTGGTGATATAATGAAATTACGGCACCAGGTGACACCATGTCCAGTGGCCCCACTGAATATTTGAATGAACAAGAATAGAATAAGATACACACACACACACACACACACACACACACACACACACACATATATATATATATATATATATATATATATATATATATTATGTAACATTCTTTATTAATAAGCATAATTATATGAGTATGTATAATAAAGTTGATAAAAGTATATTTATTGTAAAATCTATTGTTGTTTACTTTTTCAAATAGTTTTCTTAATATTAGGTTCATATTCTGTATTCATTAATTTAGTGGATTTCTAACTAATTTTTAACTTAGTTTCCACTAATAAATGTGCAACTTTTAGGTTATTAAGACCTCTTGCGTTTAATGACTTTTATTACAGCTGGCATTTCATTGGAAAATGTTTTTAAGCCTTGCTTTGCACATAGAAGTTGCTGGTGCATTATACAATGCAATTCAATCAGAGAATGTCTAACATTTTACTTAAAGCTGCTGAATAAAGAAGCCAATTTTTTTTTTTCCGATCATATTGAGTGCTCCATCTGCCGTTATTGTAACAATTTTCTGTAGGTCAATATCCATCTCTTTAAACAAGTTATCAAATTATTGATTGCAAAAATATCAAGACCCATATATTTCCCTCAACTTTAATAGTTTCTTTAGATCTTTTTTCATTATATTGCCTGATTTATATAGATCAAAAACTTGCTAATTATCCATAACCATTTACATCATTACTCTCAGCTAATGCAACTGAATATATATGGTGAGCACAAAGTCTTGCCCTGATTATAAAAATTTATTGTGCGAAAACTTTATAATTAGACATATATTTGTTTGGATACATTGTAAGTACTGTTATATAAAGTTTTTAATAGGATCACATATTTCAGTAAATTTCAACGTGGTAGCTCAAAGAATGTCAAAGCGGTATTGTAATCCTCGCCAAGTCTTCTTTAACATGTCGTCTGTAATATTACAACAACTTTTGCCAACGTCAGCAACCAAGAAGACCCAAAAAGAAAGTACTATCAGGGAGAGCGTAGAGGCCATGGCGTTGGTCCATCACCCTCCAATCTACGAGCTCCAAAATCTTTCTTCCACGAACTTCAGAACCTCTTAGTGAGTTTCTGCTCCATCTTGTTGTTAAATAATCCATAGTTGAAATTCTTCTAATTGAGGTATAATGAACAGCTTCAATGTCTAAGTAAATGTGATGATTTTTCGTGAAGAAAAACAACCCGGTAACCATGTTATGCACGAGGCCGCACCAAACATTAATTTTAGGACTGTCACTCTCTATTTGCTCAGAAACATATGAATTCTTTTGATCCTCAGATACGGACATTATGTTTATTTAGACATAAGATGATTCATTGGAAAAACAAATGCAATTTAAGTAATCGTTTTTCGGCATCAATTCTTTCAGAAACTTAATTTCGAATTTTGTACTTCTTCGACAATCATTTGGTTGAAGGGCTTTCATTAATAAAGTGTGCAACCTAAGCCTTTTTACGAAGAATTTTAACCACAGTTTTTAACCACATTTCGCGGTTCCACAGTTTAAGATTCGCGTGATGCATATGATGTTCGCGTGATGATTTTGTAGGACACCACTGATATGAATACCGAATGGGTTCAACAGTTGCTTATCTCACACTAGGCCTGCTACTAAGAAAATAGATAACGTTGCCCGTTTCTGTAAACTTTTTCATACCGTCGTTTTATTGCCTTTAAGTCAGAACGATTGCGTTCATAACAACGTCAAAACGCACGTTGAATGCAAATTGGCGACTTCCTTTCGTGAAATCAAAGCATTCATTGCGTTTTTCTTCTCCATTTGGAACAAAAATGATGACTTCCTAAAAAATTATCATTGATTCATTCTTGACCATCTATTGCATACATACACAAACCTGTTAAAAGTGTATTATTCAATGATACCAAATTAATTACCATTATTAAATTTAACGGTTTTTTAAAAATAAATTTCTATAATCATGAAAACTTTATGCTCACTTCGTATTTCTGCATACTTTAAGTCGCTATGCATTTGCGATGATTTCTTTCTAATTCATTTACTGGGTTTTTAATCGAATTGCAACTTATTTCCTGTTTCAAAGTTAAAATTATCATTTCCAGGAAAGCGTTTTAACACGATTGTGGCAATAAAAGAAAATCCGCTAAAGGAACTTAAGGCCAGCCTATGAAAAGTACGGAAGTAGGCAATACCCTTTGTTTGATGTAAAAGTCTTAGATTATTTGTCGAACAACACACTCGTCGAAAAGTGAATTGTAACTACCATTGAATGGCTCTTTACATGTAATAACACTATTATTATTTTAAATATAAAAGGTACATCAATTATATGCTTACGAAAATTATTTAATTGAGGTAGTTATTATAGTAAAAATATTAAAATTAAATAAGAACTATAAGAGGTGCCACAATTTCCTGCCTGTAATCTAGAGATTATATATTAAAAAATTGCTAGATTTGCATTATAAGCTGTTGCGATATTTATTTTATTTCATTATTTTATTATTATTATTATTTTTGGAAATTAATTTCTAAAAAAGAATGATCTCTAAACATACTTTTATCTGATTATAAAATATTAACATGAAAAAGAAATAAGCGATTCTTCCCGAAATAAAATGAGGAATTCATGGGAGCTATGGATGGAAATTGGCCTTGGATTATATGCGGCTGTAGATTATAGGTAGGAAGAAACAGCATTCTGCTAATAATGTAATACTTTAGATCTGTTTTTAAAACGCACAAAAATAAATAAAGCACTAGGAATAAATTAATATATTTGTACCCCTTTGAGCAAAGTATCTCCTAACAAGTATCCAAAAATCTGTAAAGCTGACAGGCTGGCCATTCTTATGCTTTTCTTTTATATTTGATATGTAACGATACATGGAACGTGGACTCAGAAGCCAGAATGGACTGTGACGAACATTCATTTTCATCTCGTCCAATAATTCACCAGGAGATTTAACAGGGAAGTCAGGATGTGAATAAAGAGTTGATAGATACCTTAAAGTATTTTTAAAAAATTGTAAAATACACAACAAAAACATTTACAGGCATTAAAATAATATATATATGTCAAAGATATTGGCTTCAAAAAAGTTATTTAGAATACTTCTTATTAAAGTCTTTTTTGTCTTATTTTATAGAAATGTATTAATGACACATAATTATTAAATACTCGATAAAATTATTTATAAATAATAATAGGTTTTATTTTATTTAATACAATAAGCTGAAGAACATAATATAATTTCATGTTTCATATTTAAAAAATAACATATTTTTGTTTTAAATTTGTTAATGTGTTTTCTTACCTTCATCAAAATAACCTTTTTCAAACTATTAACTTTATAAGAAATTTTGATTAATTTTTTTCTATACATTTGACAAAATAATTGCAACAAAAATAAAATATAAACTTAAATTTATACAAATCCATAAATCTACGTTAAATGGAAAAAAATTATTTTAAAAACTTAATGTATACATCATCTTTCATTAATAAAAATATTATACTCATTCAAATTATAAAAACTGAATATTACAGTTAAATTAGTATATAATAAATTTAAAAAAATTTCTATGTGTTTCAACAATACAAAAAACAAATTATTCATAAGTTATTTTACTGAAGATATTATATTAATTTCATATGTTACTAATGTTTATTTCATATGTTACTATTCATTTATAGTATTATTACTAACTATTTATTATTAGTTCATATGTTACTATTTTTCATATATTGCTGTTTTTACTTTATAACAGGTGGGTTGAAAAGTTCGTAGGCTGACACATAGATGGCGCAATTAGTATTAAATCCGCATGATTTAGTTAGCCCTAACCTTCAAACGACACGTGTATAAATTTGACAGCTGTTGCACTACTAGTATGTGAGTCATAGCATTTTTAGTGAAGTTATGGCATTTTTAGTGTTCATCACGTGCAGTCCACTCGGCTGACTGTCGATTGGACTCGGTGTGAAATGATGGAGCCATGTTTCATCCATTGTCACATATCGACGCAAAAATTAGGGTTTATTACGATTGAACAGATCCAAACACTGCTTAGAATCATCAATAGTATCATAGTAATCAATAGTATTTTTTTTCTCCAAAAAGCAATGCTTTATTAACACACGAAATTCCTTTTTTATCCATTTTTTTCAAACTAACAAAAGTTGCTTCACTAAAAATGCTATAACTCACATACTAATAGTGCAACAGCTGTCAAATTTATACACGCGTCTTTTGAAGGTTAGGGCTAACTAAAATCATGAATTTAATACTAGCAGCACCATCTGTGTCAGCCTACGAACTTTTTAAGCCCACCTGTTATGTTATATGTACTATATGTGTATTACTGTTGAAAAATTATCAAAGAAGTACTGAACAAAGAGCATTACCAAGCAGATCCAGATAAACCTGCAGTATATGTTGCACAATCCAGCACTTTAGTATCAGCCAAAGCTTTCATAGCTCCACTCAGAGCAGTCATGGCTCGAAAACCACCCCTGAGCCAATGATTCCAATGACGGTACCTATCGAGGAAAGTTCATTTTAAATATTTGATTAATGCTTCAAATAATAATGTAATACTGTAATAATTTTTTTATTATTTTTTATTAAAAGACGATTAAGGAAAAATTGCACAAACTAATTGCACAAACTAAATTCTCTTAAAGAAAACATTTTTTATAAAATAAAATTTAAATTACATATATATTTTTTAAAATTTATTTTATGAATGCGTTTTTTAACTTTGATATAATGTTGAAATTGCAAGACAAACACTTAGTCATTTTCTTTAATTATTTCTAGCAAATAAAAAAGCTTTTATTACTAATACTTTATCTTCCATTTTTTTTGTTCCTCTTTATAGCATTTATGAAAAAAATTTCCGAATATTTTTTTTTTTAAATTAGAAAAGATAAATATAGCATTAATTAAAATTTAAATTGTTCCATAAAATTTTTTATTCCAATTCTAAATGTAAAAAAATGCAAAATTTCAAATTAAAATTCATTTATTTTATTGTTGTTAATTTAAAAATCTTTAAATATTTATTAAGCTGCAGAAAAAATATGAAAAATTTTAAATAAAATTTGTTACAAACTAAAATGCAAAGTATTCAATTTTGCACACTAATATGCATAAAAAGGATTTCAAATATAAGTAATAAAAAAAATAGTTGCCATTAGGTTGTCTCTAAAACTATTTACAAGAAACATAAATTTATGTACTTCATTATCTGTAAGAGAGTCAGTTCTGGAAAAAGTTTTTAAGAGATTCTTTTACAAAATCTCGTCTTTGCTTTCTAAAATCTTTTTCTTGATTGCACAATGATATACCATACCGAAGATCAGGATTGTCACTAAAGGTGGAGAAAAATCATAAATATAACAAAGACTTATTTTTAATGATTAGTGTCACTGAAAAAAAATTTAGGAAGGAAATATGAAATTAGAAATTATTTAATTTTCAATTAAACAAAATACTTTTATAAATACTACTATATTGAAGACTGTAATACATTCACTTTTAATGGCAGCAAACAGAAAACAATGTTTAAAATTGTACTTTCGAATAAGTTACACAAGCATCATAAATTTTTTCCAATCATACGTAGGGGCAATCCTCAGATGTCGTTTTCACCCAGAAGAAATAAAGATCTCGAATGATCCAATAGAGGTTGGATAGGAGGATTGACTGATTGTGCTCAGTATCAAATTAACATTAGAAGTAGCATGATCAAGCTATTCAAAGGAAAAAAAAAAAAAATAAAAAATTCAAAGGTGGAAAATGTAAAAAAAAAAAAAAGGCATTAAAAATACCTGGAGTTACAAAACTAAAGATAATAAAGCCAATAAAGGCTAATATATATCAAAATATTACGGGGATCAGAAAAGTAATGTCGTTTCTGTTCATGTCAATATTTGTTTATCATTTATCATCTCATTGTGTACTTCAAAGTCGTGCCAAAGACATTTAAGATTAGAGTGACTTGTTTATATGTAAAATAATTAAATCCAATTTTTTGTGTGTGGGGGGTGACATAGTCAGCCAAATAACAGAAGAAAGTACATTTGTATGTTTTTCACAAGAGTGAAATTCGAAACAGTTCTTATCCAAAACAAACACTGCAGTTGCTATCCAAAACATTTGCGATGCTTATCCAAGTGCATTAGACGTTCGTAAATGTCAAAGTAGTTTTCTAAGTTCAGATCTGGAAATTTTGATTTTTCAATTCGTATCGATCAAGAAGATCAAAATCTTTAGACAGTTACAAGTTAAGGGCGGAAGTGGAAGCAAATCTGTGTGAAACACTCTTAACCAACCTTGGTCGGCCATCCAAGAATATTTGCAGTAGACTGGTAAAGTATGCAGAGCAGGTGTCTATGTCCTGCATTATCTGTCCAGAAGAAAACAAAGCTAACCGATCCACCATATGCAACTTATTGCTTCAATGGCATAATACAGAAGCGTTCTTTGATAGCTTGATCAATGTAGATGAAAAAAATGGGTCCTCTGTGATAATCTAAAGCACAAAGGCAGTGCCTTTCTCCGAATTAACCGGGCTTACATCTTGAGAAGATGCTTTTGTATGTTTGGTGGAGTTTTTAAGGAATCGTTCTTTTTTTTAAGTACTGAAACCTGGACAAATTGTAAATACAGACCTTTGTTGTGAACAATTGAGGCGAGTAAATCACTCTTTAATTGAAAAGTGTCAGAGGTTGTTAACAGAAAAGGGCTTTATTCTGCATTGTGCAAGACGAAAATTAACCGCATTGTGCAAGAAAAAAAAAATAAAGGGAAAAAAAATAAGGAATTGAGATGGGAGGTTTCTATGTGACAAAAATTTGAAAATTTTAATGCCGTCTCCAGATATTTTGCTCAAAAACCAATTGATTTTTTGTTGATCAGACATTGAAAATTTGCATACTTGAAGGCAAAAGATTATTGATAGCAAGGGTGATTATTAATAATCGATTAAAAATAAAAATTTGTTAAAAATTTATTTGTTTAAACTTAATGATTTTACAAAAGTCCGAAAAAATTTATCGTGTCATATATATTAATGTACACCAAGAAATTCTAATGCATAATTTGCTTATTATAGACAGGATATAAAGGCAATAGGTTTGATTTTTTTTGTTCTGTATAGAGGTTCAGTTTTGTTATAATGTTAAATTTGTCTTTAACTAGAAAATGCTGCAGTAATCTCTCTTTAATCCAACATTCCATTGCTCGGCACTTACCATAATTCGGTATCGATCGAGCAGTTCGCTGTTGGTTTTTTCCTTCGGATTCGGACAATTGATGAACTTCACCGTCAATTAAGGACATAGCGTCCCTCTTATTTTCACCTAGCGTTTATAGCCATTTCAATACAACGTAAAACTCATAAATTACTAAGCAATTTGTAACAATTTTTGAAGGTAGTGATCAGAGTCGCGGAAGCAAAGTGATTTCAAATATTCTTTTAAAAGCTGCAATTTTTTTTTCTTGCAGTGAAGTAGTTTGTAATAACATATTTTAACTATTATTGTAAATTGATTTTTCTTTTATTCTGTGTTTTTTTAATCAATATCAGAAGAGCATTCAATTAAATTAATGTTTAATACATGAATTTTAATTTTGTAGTTACTACAATGACGAAATACTTTCCGGATATCTATATTGTCTAATGTTCATAATGCGCATAAGCACATTAAATATGCACATTTTTTAATAATTTAAATATCTAGAGAGCCTTATCTTTGGCATACCCTTTAAAACTATATAGGCGCTTATAATCCGCCAAAATCGCTACTCTGCACGGCCGTGGTCCCCAACATGCCATATTAAAGAGCGTTTATTGCAGATTTACTTAATTGCGTAATTTCAGAAATTATTCATACTTTTAAATATATTGTAACAGCACTTCCTCCTACACACTGGTAAAGGCGACCCCCTGTGGCGTTCAGGGGAAATGGCGGTTGGTCTTGAGACCCTCACCTGAGAAGAAATATAATCAACGCAACTCTGCGTATTACTTGGCCTACAGACTCTTATTTGGAGAGGAAGCATATTTCGCGCACCCTGCACGTCGCTGAGTTACGGGTTTTAGGCGTAGAAGTGGTTTCGTTTGTCGCTCTACGGTCATTTTTTACACACTTTAGGCTAATTAGATGGGGACCTAATGCTTAACGTAGAATCGAACCACTAACAAAAATCCATGCCATCACCAGGCTTCGAATCTGAAACCTGTGGTACCAATGGCTAGAGTGCATGCTGTGGTTTAGAAGTGTGGCTTAGTCTTAGAAGTGGAACTGTGGCTTAGGAGAGGAGTCACACCACGAATCTATATTTATCTGTGTTTAAATGTATTAAATAGTGTATGTCTCCAATAATTGTATGTGTGGTGTTTGTGCATGTGTAAATAAAGCTGTGAGTTCGCCTGTGCCTCAAGTATCTCAACTCAACCACACTCAGTTACAAGCTGGTTGGCCAACCTGCACATTACAATACTGTTACATTACAATACTGTCTAAATAAACAGTAACATTTCAGTCTTTAGCTTTCAAATTAGAAGGTAAAAAACAAACAATTTATAAATTATTTTAAGAAATAATAAAAATTTTATTTGGACAATACATAAAAATACTTACTCAACTTCCAGAAGGAGTTTTAAGATGATTTCTGTGACCTGTTAAATAAAAAAAATGTCATACGCATCAAAATAATGTTGAATGCTAAAACAAACATTTATCAAATAAACATTCCAACTTACTTCATTAAATTTAACTGTAACTGTGCTTTCTTCATTTAAAACAAGATCAACCAGAGATACTTTCTCACTGCCTAACTTGCGGTCCACTGTGTAGTTAGAATCCATTAAAAGTGACTTCTGTAAGACAAATAGAAAAAACTTCGTAAATAAAAAATTTTTTAATGAATCAATAAATCTTTTAGCAGAATAATACAAATTCATATTTTTGAAATCGCATATTTTTTGTACAAATATAATTGTTATTTGATTCCATAGTTATTGTTCAATAAAGGATGTTCTTCTTTATTGGTTCAACAGCCCCATGGTGGCCAATGTCGTCTGCCTACTGGCAGACTCCAGAAACATGAGATTCTTTCTTTTTTTTTTACGAGATAGGCAGTGACGGATTTAGGTTCGATGGCGCTCTAGGCCCAAGTTAATTTGGCGCCCTTTTATATAATAGTAATAATGGATTCGAATTAGGTATTGAATATAGGCATGAATTAAGTATATATATAATATATAAAAATAATTCTACCCTTTAAATATTGACATCTTGAGGTTGTCAAAGCAAGAAAAGAAACATTAAAATTCGGCCTTACAGTTGATAAAAAACAAAATCGATTTCAAATTTTTATCGCATCGAAAATTTTTGGTGCCCCTAAATATTTACCGCCCTAGGTTCGGGCCTCGCGGTCCTAAGCCTAAATACGTCACTGGAGATAGGATTGTCAGCCCTACGCCCAACTCTCTACGATCATATTAGACCGGGACTTATGGTTTAAAGTGGATTCCGAACCACTACAAGCATCCATGGCACTGGCGGGTCTCGAACTGGAAGCCTATGGCACCGAGCGCCAGACACTCGGTTATCAGGCCCCAACTTTCAATGCCTCAATTTTTCTTAAAATATTTTTGTATACAAAATTAAATTAATGGAAATATATAAATTAAATAAGTTTGAAAATAAATATTGTTAATTATTTATCTATTTCTAGCGGTTTTAATAAAAAGGAATTAATACTTTAAATCTTCATCAAAATGGGAAAACTAAATAATATATATATTTTTAATATTCTATTGTAAAAATGAGAAAAATACATTTTAAAAATTTTCTTCAAATAGGCAAAAGACGTATTTAAACATTAAAGAATACGGTGCGCAGAAGATCTACTCCCCGTGGTGTACCTGGTAACAGTTTTTAGTGGCTAAAAGATCTGCAACTTGTTAAATTAATGAACTCTGTTTCAGCATGTTCTGTTGTATTTGTTGTATTATTTTGTTGTTGTTGTATGATGTATGTTTTTTTTTCCGTTTTTCTTTTTTTGCTGTAACTGCTCATAATCTGACATTGGAAATAATAATAAAAATAATTATAATAAAAAAAAAAAACATAAAGAATACCATTAATGAACTACAGAACATTTAAACTAATTAGAAAATAAGTATGAACAATATTTATTTTAAGGATTCTTCAAATTTGGTGAGTGAAAACGATTTCACACTGAGAATAAATTTCTATGAATTCCATAATATAATTACTTTAATATTCCATAATGTTAAAATTTTTTTTTTTTTTTTTTTTTTTTTACATCTACTGTAATTAAAAGTTATTTCGATTGAAACCTAGTTCATAATTTTTCTGCGGATCCAAAACAAATGTAAATTCTTCGTTCCAAGTAGGGCTGGCAGTGTTATCGAAATATTTCGTCTTCTTTTTTCCATTTGGGCTGCCTGGAATGTATAGAATTACGTAGGGATCTGGTTTGTCGACTGAAAAAAAGAAAGAAAAATGCTTAGAAATCAACATCGTATTCGCCTAATTTCAAGTTCTTTTTATTCAATTTATTAAATAATTATTAATTAATTATTTTAAAAAAACAAAACAAAAGATAATTAATGAAAAATGTGATGACGAATATTAAAAACTAATGAAAATGATGTCGATTTTTAATATTCATCATCACTTTTAAATTGGTATTTCACTACAATATTTGATACACAATATTGTGAGTGTGCCGATTCACGTTGAATCTCTTCAGTCGGTTCAAAACGGTGTCCCCGGAGTGGTCTTTTGAGTTTAGGGAATAGACAGAAGTCGCATGGTGTGAATACGGTGGTTGTGGAATGATATGGGTTTTATTTTTGGCGAAAAAGTCACGAAGAATCAATGCAGTGTGAGCTGCCGCATTATCGTGATGCAAAAACCAAGAGTTGTCTTTCCATAAATGTGGCCTCTTTTGCGAATAGTTTCACGCAAACGACGCATAACACTCAAATAATATTTCTTGTTGACAGTTTGGCCCGACGGAAGGAATTCTAATGCACACACCACGGTAATCAAAGAAAACAGTCAACATGACCTTGATTTTTGAGCGACTTTTGGCGTGTTCTTTCGGTCTTACTTCACCTTTGTCACGATATTCGCTCGATTGATCAGTTGTTTCCGGGTCGTAAGCATAAGTCCAAGTCTCATCTCCAGTTATGATGCATTTCAACTTGTCCTGATAGTCAGAAAGCATTGTTTCCCACACTTCAACGCAACGATGTTTCTCCAAAAAAATTCAGTGTTTTGGTACCAATCAAGATTTAATGCGTTTGAGGCCCAAAACATCTCTTAAAATGGAATTTTGAACAAGACCGTTCCAACATCATTAACAAGAACTCTAATTGTAAATCGACTGTTTGCAAGCACCAAATCTTTAATTTTTTTTGGACGTGACTTTCGTCGGTTGAGGTGGATGGTCGACCAGAGGGCTCTTCGTCTTCAACGCGTTCTCTGCCTTCTTTGAACTGTTTGTACCACTTCTAAAAATTTCTTTCCGATATAGGAATGCTCACCGAATGCCTTCTGCAACATTCCATACGTTTCAGCAAACAAAATTCATTGCAAGTTCTTTGCTCAAAATTCAGATATTCCAAAAATCGCCGAAATCACTTTTAGCGTCCCACAAAACCAAGCGTAATTCAAACACTAATGAATTTTTTCAGTGAAATTTCACACAGATGTCAAGGACAGTGCCAACAACCTAAAAAATAAATAATAATAAAAATAGTAATTGAAATTTTCCATATGCCCGGCAAATTTAAATTGAAAATTAGTTTTACTTTTTGGGCACAGTAGTATTAATAATGAAAAATTGCAGTCAGTAATCATTAATACCTAATCTCTAACCCATCCTTTTGTTATTTTTGTGAGCCTCGATGACGGTCACTTTTAGTAGGTTGCATGGATCATTGTGAACCTAGAAAGAAAGTAAATTTTTTTGGGATATAAGCAAAATCTAAAGATAATTTACTCAAAAAGAAATTTTAGTTTTCATACAAAGAAATTAAAAAAAAAAAAAAAAATAAATAAATACCTTTCTTTTTGTTGGATGTTTCTTTTCATAATTTTTAAAAATATTTTTAATGTGTTTTGTTTATTGGACATTCAGAAAAAGAATGTAGGAGGATTTTGTAAAATTTTTTTTTAATTCTATTGTTTTTTTTTTTTTAATTTAAAATCAAGAGGAAGGAGGGGAAGAATTTAAAGATTTTCTTCATTTTATTAATAATAATTTACTTTTTTAAATAATTAGAACGCAATGTATTTTTAATACTACTATTTTTTTTTCTATTTAATTAGCTAATGCAGTTAAAAATCTGTAGAAAAAAAAGAGTTAATACAGTCGAGATGCATAGCTTTCCACTTAATTTTGCAATAATATCTGAGAAAAACATGTCTATTAGAATTATAAACTCATGTTTGTGAAAATTGCAACACCATGAAGGAATCATCATAATTGAATGAAATTTAATACACAGTTGAGTGGTAGTGGTACAAATAAATGATTAAATGTTCAAAGCAAACAAACAATAACAAGAGATCGCAATCAGTATTTTTGTGTAGCCACCACGCGCCGCAATAAGTGTTGCTACACGACGTGGCATGGAGTCAAACAAATTTTGAAGATATCTGCCTGAGGGAAGAGCATTCCATATTGTTTGTATGCGCACCCCCAAAGTTCGTCTGCAGAAGCAACAGGACGAGGATCACGAGCGAGACGCCGATCAACGAAATCCCACACATGTTCAATCGGCGACATATCAGGAATACGTAGGCCAAGGAAGAAGCTGTACCTGCCGCGTTACAAAGAAGGATTGAACAGTCTAGCGATATGACGGCGGGCATTGTCCTGTTGAAATACAGCGCCTGGCAAACTTTGAAAGGAAGGGAACAGCTTGGGGCTGTAGAACTTCCCCTGATGTACCGGTTGCTGTTCAGATTGCCCACGATTCTTAGCAATTGAAATCGTCCATGATATGCTATGGCACCCCAGACCATAACTCCGGGTTTCGTCTACTGTGGCGTCCGATATGCACTCCGGAAGGTGGCGTTCACCGGCATAGCGTCTGGACACGAATGCGGCCATCATGGTACCACAAATTAAAGCGGTATTCGTCAGAAAAACACGACATTGCCAATCATCACGCCAGTCTCTATGCTGAGCGGCCCCATTGTAGCCGCAGACTTCAATGGTTTAGCAGGCGGCAATGGTTTAGCATGAGGGGATCCTGTATAAAGGAGGTCCTTGCGCGCAGTCCACGCTGCAGCAGACGTCTACGAATTGATGAAGCACACAATGAAACACCTGTAGCTGCTGGACCACTGTGCTGCCAATTATCTAGAGGAAGTGTACGGTCCGTCAGCGCCATGCAGACCAGGTGTCTATCATCGCGAGCTGACGTCACATTTCGGGGTCCACTACCGAATTTCCGAGTTGTCCGACACTCGTCCGTCCACTGCTTCCAAAGACACATCACTGTGCTGCTGTTACGCTGCAAACGAGCGGCTACTGTACGATAAGACAATCCAGCTTCACGAAGGCCGATGATTCTCCCCGTTCAAATTCTGTAAGTTGATCAAAATCTCGCTCTCATTCGTCGAAAGGCATAAGTAACGATTGAGCTAACGTTTATCACTAGCAGATAACCACCGATAACCGTACACGCTTCGCTACAGCCGTCTATTTATTCGGATCCATCCGCCGTTCAGAGGGCGCTGCTCAGCATAGCCTGCGCTACGGATTTGAAATTCTAATCATTTTTGCATATCATGCGCTAATTTGCATTTCCTGAAAATTTCAGCTCACTCGCTTAAGTCCTTCATGGTGTTGCAATTTTCACAAATATGAGTATATAATTATTAAAACATTAAACCTTCTATGTTAACACAATGCCTTTTTAAAATATTTTCAAATACAGATAAACTGAAAATAATCAAACAATGTGATCATTACAATTTTTACACAAATTATGTTTGTGTCTATTCCTCAGTGTCCTGCAGTGCAGGAAGGACATCCAAAAGTAATCTACTCATGGAAGACGGAAGGTGGGGGCAGCTTCTGTTGTGATGGAACCCCGTAGGTAGGGAAGTCTGACTTGGCTCCATGTCGCTGAAGAAGGAGGGCAATGACTTCCGGGAGGACTTGTAGGTGGAACTACCTCGCATTTGCTTGTCGTATGGGAGAAAACCGGAAAACTCCCACCAGGTAGTCTGACTAAAGAGGCAAGATGCTGAGCATCACAATGCCCTTAAGCCTACTTGTTTTTTTGAAATAGCGTCCACAACAAAGCCGCTGCGCAGGGGTCTCCAAACTACGGCCCGCGGGCCAAATCCGGCCCTCAGTGTCATCAATCCTGCCCGCGACAGCGAATAGCTTATTGTTGCTGTAATAAGTTGGATAAAAAAAAAAACACAGAATGACAATAACTCGGTTTTATTTACTTGCTAGGTAAAGCATAATACGCAGAAGCAAAACAACTAACAAATAATTGAAATGAATACCACTAACATTATAAACTGGCGAACATCCCACGATTACCCTCGGTAGGGTAAAGAGTATTTTATGTATATCGATGTTTGGAATGTATATGTCCTGAATCACATATGAATTTATCCTGAAAAGCTGAATTAACGCGTATGAAACCGCTGGTATCTATCCACTTGCAAAAAAATTCTAATAAGATTTATGTAATTGTGAATTTTCACTGACAATAGTTTGTAGTTTGCAAGCGTATGCTCGCTCAGAGCACGTACTCGGCGGCTGGTCTAGAAATTATAGATAATGGCAGAAAAATTAAAAGTGTTTTGGCCCTTGGCACTACTGGGAACAGTATGGCCCTAAGGCTGGAAAGTTTGGAGACCGCCGCGCTAGCGAATTGAACCTCAGCTCTAATGCTCTGTGGCGCACGTTACTTGCTATGGCAAAAAAGTCGGGCACACAAATTATAAATAAATGAATATCAAAAACTTATAATTATAGAGAAAAATACCGAAATTTCCTGCTTTTCAAATCGTGGATTATAAGTTAAAAAAAAAAAAAAAACTTTCGTAAAGTGAATTATTACGCTGCTGCGTGCAGTCTTTTACCGGGTGTTTCATAAAAAATTAATTCTTATAAAAAGCCATTATATAAAAATGTATTTTGGAGAAGAAAAAAATAAACAATCTTCTATACATAAAGAAAATGAAATAACAATTGTAGATGTGCATAGAAAACCGGGCTTCAAAACAAAAACAGACTAAATTACTAAGGCTAAAAGGCTGAGACCCATACATTAATGCGAGCTTTGTGGAAGAAAAGATCTAGAACGAAGTTATAGATAAGAGTTAAAACCCTTACAGAATGTCGAATTATAAATAAACTGCGATGTTTGATCATGGTTTTCCTTTCTCTAGCACAGGGGTCTCAAACTTTTCAGCCTTTTGGGCCATACTGTTTACTTCAGTAAGTGCCAAGGGGAGCCAAAAACCGTTTTAATTTTTCTGCCATTATCTATAATTTCTAGACTATTCCGTTCCTGGGAATAAAAATCATATGTTTGATTCAGAATATATATATTCCAAACATCGATGTATATATGCGATACTCTTTACCCCAACATAACTACAGAGAGGGTAACCGCGGGATGTTCACTAGTTTATAATGTTAGTGGGATTCATTTCAATTATTTGTTAGTTGTTATGTTTAAGTTACATTTTCTGCATCATTATGCTTATTGCGACAAGCTTTGCACTTGATAAAACCGAGTTATCATCATTCACGAGTTTTTTATCCAACATTACAGCAACAATAAACTATTCGCTGTCGCGAGGGCCGGATGGATGAAACACTGGCAGACCAGTTTGTGCAGCCACCTGCTCTAGCTCAAATTTGAAAACTGCAATCGTCGAGGATTTTCATCTCTCTAGCAAGTGGACCAATCTCTTTTACTTATAATCATAGTTCTTAAATGCATATCTTTTTTTCCTATTTCTACTATGTAAATTTAAGAATACATATCTTTTAAACGTTCAACCCAAAACTGAGGCTTTGTCGTGTGTGTCAGCATGAGCATAAAACACAGAATACGTTTCATCTATATTCTTTGCTTCAGTGGAAATGCAATAGCCTCTTGGTGGGTCAGAGCTGTCTGTCTATCTGGCAGATTTCGAGACCAGATGTTTTGGGCGTTTTACGCAGGGTTGTCAGCTGCGCCAAACGCTCTACGGTCACATTGGACCGGGCACAGGCGGGACTTGAGGCCGAAATCACGATGGCATCGAAGAGCGCCAGGAGTTGTTTGATATATGATAAGCCAAATTACGGGAGGCGAGATCCAGGAGTTTCATTTTCTGATCGAAAATTACTGACGGATTGCAAGCAGAGAAAATTGCAATGGCTATCGAGCACACCATATACCAATAATTTTACATATATATATATATATTACTATCCGGTTCTTAGCAACTTCTGTAATTTCTAATAATCTTGACATTGAGCTGACAGAGAAGCCTTGTTTGCATATATCTGCCTCCTAGCACGGATACAAAGAAGCCCATTGAGGGGGCTTAAGTGATATATGTGGGCTTCCAGCAGAGCACACAATAGATGAACTTCAAGGAAGACATAATAATTCAGTATGAGTTTTTCTTTGAAGCACCACCAGGGAGGTTTCGACTAGCGCGGATTTGCCGAAAATATTCGACTTGTAGAGGATTTTAGATTCTTTCTAACTTATTTTGAGGATTAGAAGTGAAGTAAATCAAAATTCAAAGTTCTAGAATGGCATGTATGTTTTTATTGCAACTTAAAAATTATATTATGTACTACAATAAAAAATTAAATATTTCAGAAACAACCTTAAAATTAAACATATTATGTATTTAAAAGAATGCTAAAATTATTAATTTTTTTTTTGTTGCTTTAAACAATTCGTTAATTTCTATCTATATCTGAGCTATAAGGAAACTATCTTTTTCTTCTGATTTGCTATTTCATGAATTGGTTATTCTATTTACTATATACTCATACAGGTAATACTTTCAAGAAACAGCTGACGTGCATTGTCGTACAAATCCTTAATGCTAATACTCACTCTGTGCTGTTCGAACGATAAGTGGTAGTTTCAAATGATCGAGTTGTAAAGGTTGTAAGATTGTAAAAATCAAGCATTGCTAATGTTCGGGGATAAATAGTGTCAATTTTTTTTGGAGTTGGGAAAATATACCCAAGCCTTAGTGAGGTTGACTAATTAGCTAGGCTTTATAGAAGGTTGAAATTTAGAAGCAGCCAGAGTTTTCAGGGGCTTGAAGGGGAAGGGAACAAAAAAAATTTTTCTAGGTGTGGAAGTTTTTTGATTTAAAGAGGTTCTACTGTATATATCATTTTATATATTGTGTGTACTGGTGAGATAAGAGTTTAAAAGGGAAAAAAGAAGCCAAAAGGTAACAAAAAAATAATATAAGAAAAACAGTTGAAGGAAGTGGCTGACTCGGCTTGAGAATCCGTAGTAGTTAAGGGATGTTAGACGCCAATGAATATTTGAAGGCTCAAGGTCTTTTGCAGTTGCAAATCATAAATAATACATCATAGATTTACTTTAAATCATTTAAACAAGTGTTGTATTAGAATGGAGTTATAAAAATGTTTAGTACATTTCAATAACTCAATTTGTTTTAAGCTTTTAGATAACTCAATCAATAGAAGGCTAACACAATACCGTGGAGGATTTCCGATACAGATGTCAATTTGTTTTAAGTTTCCAATACAAGGTCTACATAATTTTTATTTTTATTTTGTGCATGTACAAATACATTAAAATTCAAGGCCACAACTTCAATTCTTTCCCATAAAGGCTAGCAGCTGCAGCTCCAAGC